>JZKD02S1676828.1:994237-1012367 GCA_000966675.3 Picea glauca
ATGGAAGTATTGAGAAGTACAAAGAAAGATTTGTCGCTCGTGGCTTTTCTCAAAAGGAAGGCATTGACTATGAAGAGACATTCGCTCTTGTAGCCAGATACACTTCGATCAGAACCGTCATAGCTCTTGCAGCTAAGATGAAGTGGAAGTTACACCAGATGGACGTGAAGACAACTTTCCTAAACGGTGTCATCAAAGAGGAAGTGTATATAGAGCAACCTCAAGGATTTGAATTGAAGACATGAAGTCTCATGTCTGCAAATTGAAGAAAGCCTTATACGGATTGAAGCAAGCTCCTAGAGCTTGGTATGGCCGTATAGACAGTTTCTTGACGAGCTTGGCCTTTACCAAGAGTAAAGCAGATTCTAACCTCTACTTCAAGGTTATGAACGACGAGCTAGTGATACTATTGCTATATGTGGATGACTTATTCTTAACTGGAGAAGAAAAGCTCATCACCGAATGGAAGAAGAGACTCGCCTCAGAATTTGAGATGAAAGACCTTGGCCTAATGCATTATTTCTTAGGTCTTGAGGTATGGCAGAGTCTTGAGAGGATCTTCCTTAACCAAGGGAAGTATACAGTCGAAATCTTGAAGAGATTCGACATGTTGGAGTGCAAGTCCATGAATACACCCATGGAAGTGAAGCTGAAGTTGCTGGTTGACACTTCGTCAGAACCGATTGATGCCACGTTGTACAGATAGATTATTGGATCGCTAATGTACTTGACGAACACCAAACCAGACATTTGTTTTGTCGTGAACACCTTGAGTCAGGCTCTGGTAGAAGCCAGACATGTTCATCTAGTGGCTACAAAACATGTGATAAGGTACCTTAAGGGTGCAATAGATTGTGGTCTCAGCTATGATGGAGATTATGATTTCACATTGAGTGGATATACTGATGTAGATTGGGGCTGGAAGTGTTTCTGACAGGAAAAACACTTTAGGATGCTGTTTCAGTTTGGGATCAGCCATGATCTCGTGGCAGAGTAGAAAGCAATCCAGCATTGCTCTCAGCACAACGGAAGCAGAATACATTGCTACATGTTTTGCCAGCTGCGAAGCTATATGGCTTCGAAAGTTGTTGACCGGTCTATTTGACCTTGAGATGGAAGCAACCACGATCCTATGTGACAACCAGAGATGCATAAAGATGACAGAGAATTCTGTATTCCATGACAGGTCGAAGCACATAGAGATCCGATATCATTACATCCGTGACATGGTACAGAGAGGAGCCTTAAAGCTCCAGTACGTTAGCACGGATGAACAGGTTGCTGATGTGTTGACCAAGCATCTATCTCGCGTAAAGTTTGAGCACTTTTGAGATAAGCTCGGTATAGTCCAAAAGGACCTTCCTCGAAAGGGGGAGTAGTTGCTGTGATGAGACATCTCTTGCTTCCGGCTTGATAGCTGTGACGTAAAGCAAGAAGATGTGATGAGACTAGTACTATGCTTTCGGCTGGATAGCTGTGACGTAAATCCAGTCTAGTATCTTGCTTCCGACTTGATGGTTGTGACGTAAAGCAAGAAGATGTGATGAGACTAGTACTGTGCTTCCAACTTGATAGCTGTGACGTAAAGCCAGTCTAGTATCTTGCTTCTGACCTAATGGTTGTGACGTAAAGCAAGAAGATGAGATGTGACTAGTACTGAGCTTCCAGCTTGAGAGCCGTGATGTAAAGCCAGTCTAGTATCCTGCTTCCAGCTTGATTGCTGTGACGTAAAGCAGGACGAGTATCTTGGTTCCAGCTTCATTGCTGTGACGTAAAGCAAGACGATGAGATGAGACTAGCACTGTGCTTCCAGCTCGAGAGCTGTGACGTAAAGCCAGTCTAGTATCCTGCTTCCAGCTTCATTGCTGTGACGTAAAGAAGGACGAGTATCTTTCTTCCAGCTTGTTTGCTGTGACGTAAAGCAAGACGAGTACCTTGCTTCCATCTTGATTGCTGTGACTTAAAGCAAGATGAGTACTGTGCTTCCAGCCTTACAGCTGTGACGTAAAGCAAGATGAGTACTGTGCTTCCAACCTTACAACTGTGACATAAAGCCAGTTTAGTATGATGATGAACCGACCTCGTGTTGTGATGATGATGTATTAGTTTTATACTAATTCATATTGATGCAGATGATGATTGCATTCCTTTGAGAATGACGACGCTGTCGATGAAGAAAACTTTCGATGATTTATAGATATGCCAGTTAGTGTTCCAAGATGATATAGATGATGCTATCCTCTCACCCAYTTGATGYTGTTGATGATGTTGTCCTCTCTCTCTCGCCTGATGCTGTTGAAGAATACCCTTCTTGTTAAGGGGGAGTGTTAAAATAATGTAACTGCAAAGTGTATTCTTATTATTATTTGGTATATTATTCATTGGATCAATCTCCATTGTGGATTGATTATGTCGGCTATTGTAAAAGGACCAAATCCCTTTTTGCGGATTGGTCATAATGTAATTATAATAGGCAAAAGAAGAAGTCGGCCCCATAAGATATTTAAGAGGCCCCATAATATAATAAAGGTGGCTATAACCACCCAGTTTGAGAAGTCGGCCCTGCCAGTGAAGAGACACTTCACACGTGCCAGTCTTGTATAAATAAGGAGGCTAGCGTCTCACTTAGACACACCTCACTTGTTCATTTTGAGAGACAAGTTTCAGAACTGCAGTTAGAGAAGAAGGAGAGAGAGTGGCGCATCTTTGGGAGAGGATCTTCTGTATTAGCTTAAGCTATCTCTTGGCATTGTATTGGCTATCTATAATAAGGAAGTTTTGCTGGGTTTTCTTCCACTAGAGGGTTTCCCAAGATAAATGTTGTGTTTCTTGTGATTGTGTATTTCTTAGTGATCTTGTCTTATGTTGTTGTTATCTATTGAAATGCGAAGAACTATAATTATGGCTTAAACATTAACATGGCTGTTACCAATGCTGGGTGGCCATGGAAATACAATTCGGACTCCCCAAGCAGAATACAACTATGTGGCAAATATATGGCCTGCACAAGGTAACTACAGACTTCCCAACGAGGATACGACCCACCCACAATGTAGATGTGCCCCCTACAGCAGAACTCGGCCTCAGCAGAAGACGATACGGCCCAACCAACCAAATCTGGACTATTGCAAATGATACATTATCCCCCTCCAAGGAAATTGACCCCACACCAAAAGATCTTGGCCCTAGTAAGGAAACTCGGCCCAGAAAGAAGATGAACTCGGCCTAGCAATAATAGAAGACAACCAATGACAAGAAGTCGACCCCTAGATGATGAAACTCGACCCAACAAACATAAAACTCAGCCCAACAACAAGTAATCTTGACCACCACTGAAAAATACGACTTCCTATGAGAGATGATGCTCCCACACAAGGAATTTGGCCCTGCAAAACAATAAATCGGCCCCTTCCAAGAGAACTTCAGATTCCTCAAAGCAATTTGTCCTCTACTCAACGCGCAAGTTGCTACAAGGTGGATCAACCCTCTCAACAATACAAGCAAGTGGAAGATCTGAATGATCTCCCCTTCTAATGACTAGGGTGGAATCTTTCGCCACTGAAACCTGATTAGCTAGTATGGAGTCTTTTACAACCGAAACCAATTCAAACAAGGGTTTCCTCCAAACCCCAAAGTCTTCAAGAGCTCTCCAAATCAAATTTTGTATAATCAACAACATAATGAGAGAATGAGCTCTCATCTTTCTTTCATCCCTCTCACCTTTTTGGCTGACCCTTTTACCTTTTTGCTGACCCTTTTACCCTTTTACCTTCACTTAAGTGATTAAAGTGATTTTATAAGGTTTATTTACTTTATTTTTCAAGTCACTTTTTAGTTACTCATTGTCACTTTAAAACTTAGCTTTTTTCCTCCCAATGACATCAAATAATTAATCTATTAATCCCCTTTTTCAATTGGCTATGGCCTACAGAAATCAAATAGGCCACTATGTCATCCCCTATAGTGATTATTTGGAAAGGGACATTATAGTCCTCCTTTCCCAAGATTGTTTGCCCTCAAGCAATGCTAACGCAACCATATGAACAACAGATGAAGCCAAACTAAAATTGAGAATGATCTCAGGGTCCCAAACTAATTTGAAAGATGTGGAGCACCTACTGCTCACAATACTGTCCTGCAAGGTACTAACACAAGAGGCCTCCTGAAGGTCACCGATCAATAGAACAATCAGATACTATGAAGACTCAGTCCACCCCTCATAGAATCACCCTCCTTGGAAGCGAGTCCAATGCACTATAGGAATGAGCTCCTGATAGTAAAATCTGACTCTCCCATCTGTACTAGCTGCCAAATTGTCAAACCATGAAGTCCCAAGGTCCCATGCTATCCCCAGAAAGGACCTGTCATGCTGATGTTGCACCACTCTGATCATAAATACTTGGCCCTCATGCATAGACCACATCCTCCACTCCCGGAACCCCAAGTTGTAATGCCTAGAAGAACCGTCCCCACTATCAAGGATCACATCCTGCAAATGTAACTCAGTGAAGTTAAAGTCTACAAGCTCTTTGCCAGACTCAATCCTGGCAGCGGAAGAGAAAATATTCCCAACCATAACATGTAAACCCAAGCATATCCCCTCATGTCGCTCCTAAAATGACACTGATCAGACACTGTCAAGGGGCTGGTATAGAAGATGTCAACCAAACCATCTCTAAAATTAGACATCTAGGAAAAGCCTCGGTGGCCACAAACTAAAAAAGCATCATCGACACTTAATCTGCAAGTGTCAAAGGGGGAAGCCCAAATACTCCAACACATACAGCTTACTGCAACCATCTAGACACCGTCCGGAAAATCTCTCACAACTGGCTGCACCATAACTTGCATGAGCTCAAAATCTATCTGCCCATGGACTGAAGTCACTATCAACAGCGTGGAAAGGCAAGGGCAGCGGTAATCAATATGAAATCCTTCTGAAAACTTAGGAGTTGGAAGTATGGAAGTAGCTGAAAAGTCATCTCCTATGTCTAGATCATCTCTACCAGTCAATATAAACCACCAATTTCTCAATTGCTGGTTTGAAGAAACCATCCAACGCATCTGCATGACATGAACTGTAGTCCAATGTAAACTAATTGGAAGGTGGACAACGGTATTATTTCTGAAATTTGATTCACAATTCTTATCTTGACTCAACACCATACTGCTGGAAACTGTACCTGGTTCCCAAATCTTGTGATTGACTCCCATCTTATCACTGGAATAAAAAAGAACTCCATCATCCCACTCGAAAAGCGGATTATCTAAAGAAGACTTTGTATCCATCTCAATCAATGGATTATCAACTAGTTGAATGGTATCATGCTCTTCAATTACCTGCTTGATTTCTTTAGCCCTTTCTCTATTTTCTTGTTCCCTGAATTGTTTGGCCACATAAAGTTGATCTTCTACTTCAAGTAATGCATTTTGAGTGTTGCCCAATGAATTTTTGGTCGATTTAAGCTCATTGGTGAGCTCTTCCACCTTCACCCTTAATTCCTTGGATGTAGATATAGCCTTATCCGCAATCTTAGTAGCCACATCTTTATCTTTGATCATATTCAAGTAGGATGATTTCATGTCTCCTATTGTGCTTTTAATGTTTTGCAAATCAGCAAGGGAAACAATTTGTTCATACTGATTTCTTGGTGTCTTTTGGATGAGATTTTCAACAAGACTCTTCATGTCATCCAACTTAGATAATGTTTTCACATCATTTTCAACTAGCACCCTTAATTGTTTCTTCCAAGTTTCCTCATTAATGTCAAGACCACATAAGTTTAGTGATTTGCTGTTATGATGCATATAAAAACCAGAATTTCCTTCATACCTTACAATGGTGTCACCATGGCTGCCCCAAGTCTTCTGCACCTCGTCTTCAAAATTTGCCTCATCTTCGTCCCTAGGCCTTTGATCAAAATCAACTCCATGCAAAAACAATTTTGATTTGTCTTCAAGATCATGCCTTTCAAAACCAATTCCCTCTATGGAAACCTCTTTGCATACTTTATGTTTTAAAGTTGGGACAACATCTTGGTCAAAAGAGAATTCTTCCCAAACTGATCCTCCATCCATTGGTGCCGAAACTCTTGGATCCCATGGATCTATTAGCTGATGTTTTCTATCTGAAAGAGTATGCTCATTATGTACCTCATGAGTGGTTGATTCTCCGAACAAATCACTCTCCAAGTCAAAGAGACTGAAACTATCATGAACACTCCTCTCCACATGCTCTGTTTGGAAATCAAACCAACAACACATGTTGACTTGGAGACTTTAACGTGCTATTCTTCTGAAAGTGCATTAGTGGTCTCAGTATTCTCATCATTTACAACTACTCCTAGTCTCATCAAGGAACCCGGTAGTAACAAAAATCCCATTAGTTTGGTCTGAACTTGCAATCAAGGCTGCTGTTTTTTCTTTTTCCTCATGCACCAACTCATCAATAGAAGTTGCATGCATGTTTAAGAGGTCATCATGGGCTTTTGTTATACATTCCTCACGTGACAAGGCATCTTCCCCATTAGAAGTTTCTGATATGAATTCCTTTTCTTCCCCATGCTTCTCACGAGCTAAGAAAGGCTTCAACTTTTCCTCACACTGAGCAATCACCATTTCAGCTAAGACTTGCTTCACAGATAAGGATTTTTGATCACCCTTCAATATGTTAGCCGATATGATAGAATAAAGTGACTGGGGCACTTCATCACTTTCATTAACAATCAAGTTCATGATGGGATGTATGTCTGTAATAACATTACTAGCATGATATTTTCTGATGGTAGCAAAGAATTGATGAAACATTTTGAGAATTAGATCATTCATACCCATATCTATCACGATGTTACCTGATCTGATTTTTGCAAATGTTTCAAGTATGGTAACCCTCCTAGTAAATTGAGAACCTATGACATCATCCAATCCTTGGAAACTATCTAGTATCTGCCAGCAGCCGAAATATCTCTTTCATCGTGTTATCATCGTAAGGAGCTTTGGGTGTTGAAATTCTCATGATTTTACTCAAACATAAAGTTACCATGAGTCTTATCTCTTTATCTGTGTGTCTCAACAAATTTTGCTTACCCAAGGAAGACACTGCCGGAATCATGGCTGCTTGTTTTACCTAGGAAGGTGATTGATTCACCATATGTAAACAACCCTCAACTTCCTCCAAGGTGCCGAGAAGAACATCTTTTGGCTGGAATAGTTATTCAAGTTTACCTCCTGCATTAAAGAGTTTATTGACCAACTCATCTTCACTCAATGACACCATGATTTTCAACCCCTCTATGCCGTCTCCTCCTGTATGTAATGTGTATTCCGTCCCTCAGAATCATCAAATATCATGCAATATACTGGCTGACAGGAATACCAACTCTGATACCATTGAATAACCTACCCACTGCGGATATGAAATTCTACTCGCTGCTGTGATGTTTTGGTGGTTTCCTAGTTTATAACTTCTGTCAAACACTTTGATGATATACCCCAAACTCACTGTAATGACTCCTTTCCTATTGCTGTTATGTTAGGACTTTTGACAAACACTCTGTTGATATGCTCAAGACCCACAATCAAATCCCTTCATTTGGCTGCTATAGACTTTTAGGTGTATTCTTGGTTGGTGACTTTTGTCAAACACTTCGCTGACTAGGTAAAGACCCACTATAAAAACTCTTTTTCCTGCTGCTGTTTATGTTCTCTGTTTGCTGATATGATTGGCTTATTGTAGTTTGCAAATGTTATACACGGTTTTGTTGCCAAACAATGATTTATTTGCAAGCAAAATATATACACACAAAAGGCATATAATTGGGCAATAACTCAAACAACTATTATGAATGCAGAGACATTACAGAACTGCTCTTATTAATTGCTAACCAATTTGCAGCAATTGCACAAACATCAACTCACAGTTCTGGGCTGATTAGTTATAGATTTGGCTTGGAATGCTCTTGCAATTGATGGCACGTTTGGCTGTTACCAATGCTGGGCGGCCATGGAAACACAATTCGGACTCCCCACACAGAATACAACTCCTCTATGGCAAAGATATGGCCTGCACAAGGTAACTGCAGACTTCCCAACAAGGATACGACCCACCCACAATGTAGATGCACCCCCTATAACAGAACTCGGCCTCAACAGAAGAAGATATGGCCCAACCTGTTGGGTAGGTGTTATATTCTTTGCATGTGTGTGTGTGGGCGCGTCAGATATGACAACTGCGTCTGATGATCCCTCTAGTAGTGCTCTTTGTATCGTGTGCGCCGGGCGCTTTCCTAGGGGGGTCCCAGAGGGGGTAGGTATGGCCCCCCTGGTTACATGCAGCGTTCGGGGCAGTGCCCTGATTTTTTTTTTGGACGGTTTTTGCTATTTTTAGTGGTTTACTAAATTAATCCTGTATTAAGGGATTAGGGTTTTGGTATCTACGGAATACCTAAAAACATTGTATATATTGTATGGTGAATGGTGAAATTCGATATAATGAATATAAGAAAGGTTTTCCCGGTTGAGGGTTTCCGGTATAAATCTCTGTGTACTATGTGAATGAGCCATTGATTAATTTTTGTTTTGCTTAAGAATCTATATGCATTTCTTTACTTCACAGGTTTAAAACTTACACAACCAACCAAATCTGGACTGCTGCAAATGATACATGGTCTCCCTACAAGGAAATCGACCCCGCACCAAAAGATCTTGGCCCTAGTAAGGAAACTTGGCCCAACACGATAGAACTCAGCCCAACAACAATAAAAGACAACCAACAACAAGAACTCGTCCCCTAGATGATGAAACTCAGCCCAACAAACAGAAAACGCGGCCCAACATGAAGAAATCTCGGCCCAACAACAAGTAATCTTGGCCACCACTGAAAAATATGATCTCCTATGAGAGATGATGCTCCCACACAAGAAATTTGACCCTGCAAAACAATAAATTGGCCCCTTCCAAGAGAACTTCAGATTCCTCAAAGCAATTTGTCCTCTACTCAACTCACAAGTTGCTACAAGGTGGATCAACCCTCTCAACAATACAAGCAAGTGGAAGAGCTGAATGATCTCCCCTCCTCATGGCTAGGGTGGAATTTTTCACCACCGAAACTTGATCAGATATGGTGGAATCTTTCAGCACCGAAACTAACCCAAACAAGGGTTTCCTCCAAACCCCAAAGGCTCCAAGAACTTCTAAATCAAATTTTGTATAATCATTAACATAATGAGAGAATGAACTCTCATCTTTTTTTTATCCCTCTCACCTTTTTGGCTGACCCTTTCACCTTTTTGTTGACCCTTTTACCCTTTTACCTTAATTTCATTGATTAAAGTGACTTTATAAGGTTTTATTTACTTTATTCTTCAAGTCACTTTTTAATTACTCAATGTCACTTTATAACTTAGCTTTTTAACTGCCAATGACATCAAATAATTAATCTATTAATCCCCTTTTTCAATCTCCTATGGTGTAATATCCCCAGGGTTTCTAGGGTTTTAGGGCAACTGGTTAACATGGTAATTATACAACAGTGTTACACTAGATAGTTATTAATAATAATTCAATCGACTATGGTGTAATATCCCCAGGGTTTCTAGGGTCTTAGGGCATCTGGTAAACATGGTAATTATACAACAATTTTACACCAGACAGTTATTAATAGCAATTTCCCAATGAACAATAACGGTCTTCTAACGACACTACTTGAACAATATTCAACCAAAAGTGAACTTGTATACAACCAACAATAATGACAATGATGAATACCAGTGATAACAGTAGTAATACATTAATCATATCGATAATAACCAACAATAGTAATGTCTGATACAGTAGCACAAACCAACAATATGTCCTCCAAAAATACACCAAATTTGCAATGGCAATCAACAGTAAACCCTCTCGTGAGGCTACTGTTTAACACAAAGTTTACTAACCAGCTAGGTATGACTTTTTGCAACATAATTTACCCTAGTTTCTACCATAATACATGTGAACCTGGTTTAGAGTGGCCCTCCACAGTGTCGTGCTTCTCCTATAGGGTTTGCCACCTTACTTTACTCGATCTCCAAGGATTGTGCAGTAAATAAGGGGGTTTGGCCCCTCAAATGATAGAACCAGAGCTCGACTTCCCTCCAATCCTGAGACAATTCTGAGATAAGACAGAACTCGACCCTCAACAATCTTCCTCAGCATATGATATCCCACAACCACTAACTGAAACATGGTGAAACTGTGTTGAGCTAGGGTTAGAGACCCATCGAAACTCAACCAAGGAAAGGGGTTAAACAATTCGATAAAGGACAGAGGCAACGCCTCCCAATTTCAGATAGAATCACCAATCAAATTCGAGTTGTTCCTATCCAAATGAGCCTCCTCCTTTATTTATACTCTTTCGTCACGATGGATTTCTCCCATTGGTAAAGTCTGCTCTCCTTTTTGGTGAATTATTAGGTCGACTCTCGTATTCTTGTAGGTAAAGTCGGCTCAACCAATTTCTCCTTTGTTTTTGTACATGCGGCTCCCCTCCTTTTGTGGACTGTGGCTTACGGGGAGCACCCTAAGCCAGTGCGTCCCTCCCCTCTGGGGGTCAACTTGGAGGGGACATGACAGTCCTCCCTCCCCGAGATTGCTTTCCCTCAAGCAATTGTAATCCAGGGTGCTGTAAAATCTGCTCACCCTCCCAAGTGGTGTCCTTCTCCGATAGATCCTTCCATCTTATCAAGTACTCATTCATCGTCTTGTTCCTCAAGTGTTTTTCTCTGAACGCCAAGATTTGCTCAGGAACCAGAATCAAGTGGCCTTCCTCGTCCAAGGGTGGTAGATTTGAGGAAGAGGCAACTTGCTGGCCCAAATCCTTATTGAGGCAAGAAACATGGAACACATTGTGAATCCGACTGCCTTCTGGTAATTCTAACTCGTAGGCCATCTCTTCAACCCTTCTGATCACTCAGTATGGCCCGTAGAAACATGGTTGGAGCTTCTTTGTACCACTCTTCTTCAGAGAAGATTGTCGATATGGTTGGAGCCTCAGAAAAACCAGGTCACCCACGTCAAAGCTACACTCCACCCGGTGTTGATTTGCATACGTCTTCTATTGATTCTGTGCCATCCTCATGTTGTCTTTAAGGACCCTCAGAATGTCCCGACTCTCCTGAATCCAATCCTTGGCTTTGGGAGCCTTGCTCTCGCCAAACACCAACTCTACAAAAGATGGGGCCTCATATCCATACAATTCCCTGAATGGGCTCATCCCGATAGACAGGTGATGGGTGGTATTATAGCAATACTTACCAAGATGCAACCATTTAATCCACGCCTTTTACTGCGTGGAAACATAGTGACGCAGGTATCCCTCAACCCATTTGTTGATGATCTCAGTCTGCCCGTCTGTCTGGGGATGGTAGCTTGTATTGGGTGTCAACTCTGTCCCTGCCATTTTGAACAACTCTTGCCAAAAGGCACTGAGGAATCTGCTATCTCGGTCGCTCACAATAACCTTAGGTAGTCTGTGAAGTTTGGATATCTCTCTGAAGAAGAGTTCTGCTACCTGTGGGGCTTTGTATTCAGAGGATACGACGAAGAAGTGAGCAAACTTGGTCAATCTGTCCACCACCACATAAATACAATCCTTGCCCTGTACCTTCGGAAGTCCTGTGATGAAGTCCATAGAAATGCTCTCCCATTTCTGCTCCGAAATAGGAGAAGGCTGTAGTGGACTTGCAGGGTGTGTGAGCTCATACTTGTTTTGTTGACAAGTCAAGCACTCCCTCACATACTATAAGACATCCCTCTTGAGACCCTTCCAAGAGAATCTCTCACGTACCGTCCTGTAAGTCTTCTGGTATCCTGGATGCCCGACTAATGGTGCATCGTGTATGACTCTCAAGATATTTTCTTTGAGAGTGGACTCTGGAACAACATATATCTGGCCTTTATAATAGATGATGTCATCTACTATCGTGTATCTGTCATCCTGTGTCTTGCCATCTATCAACTCTTCGGCCTAGATGTTCTTGGAATACGCTACCAAAAGGGTAGATTTTCCAATCTATTGAAATCTTAGACATGGAAAATGATGTAGGTCTCTTGGACAAAGCATCTACAACCACATTATTCTTCCCTTTGACATACTCTATGTCAAAATCATATGCTTGTACCTTGCTGACCCATTTCTGTTGTCTCTCGCTCGGATCCTTCTTCCCTAGGAAATGCTTCAAGCTGTTGTGATCTGTCTTCACTACAAAGCGACCT
Source organism: Picea glauca (assembly GCA_000966675.3). Classification (NCBI taxonomy): domain Eukaryota; kingdom Viridiplantae; phylum Streptophyta; class Pinopsida; order Pinales; family Pinaceae; genus Picea; species Picea glauca. Next base: position 1,006,490 of record JZKD02S1676828.1, read on the forward strand.
TCGACCAAATATTGTCTGAATTTGGCCAACACATGCATGATGGCCAACATTTCCTTGTCATAGATGGGAAGAAGCCTCTTGGTTTCCCCTAGCTTACGACTCTCAAAAGCTATGGGGTGTTTGTTTTGCATCAGTACCGCCCCTTTCCCTTCTCCAGATGCGTCACACTCCAGGACAAAGGGTTGAGAAAAATCGGGAAGTGCCAATACTGGGCAAGTGCTCATTACTTCCTTCATTTGGTCGAATACCTTCTGGGCTTCCTCTGTCCACTTGAATGAGCCCTTCTTCGTGAGATTAGTCAATGGAGCACCAAGGTGGGAAAACCCTTTCACGAAGCGTCGGTAATAATTGCATAGTCCAAGGAAGCTCCGTAGCTCGGTCAATGATCGGGGTGTGGGCCAGTCAAGTATCGCTCGTATCTTCTCCGGGTCAACTTGTACCCCCTTTGCGCTTATAATATGCCCTAAATACAAGATTTCTGTCATGCCAAACTCACCTTTTGTCTCCTTGGCGTAAAGTGACTGTTCCTTCATGATGTTGAGTATCTCATTTATGTGACGTAGATGATCCTCCCATGTTTTCACTGTAGATCAATAGGTCATCAAAGAATATCAACAAGAACCTCCTCAATTGCTTGTTGAAGATGTGGTTCATGCATGACTAGAATGTGGCTGGGGCGTTAGTCAAACCAAAGGGCATGACAAAAAACTCATAATGTCCATAGTGGCATCGGAAAGTTGTATTGTGCACATCCTCTTCTCGCACCTTGATTTGATGATATCTTGATCTGAGGCCTATCTCTGAAAAGTAGACCGCTCCATGTAGCTCATCAAGTAGCTCGTCAATCCTCGGAATCAGATACCTGTTCTTAATGGTCTTCTTGTTCAGAGCTCAGTAATCTATACACATCCTCAAGGATCCATCTTTTTTCTTCACCAGTAATACGAACGAAGCAAAAGGACTGGAGCTAAAAGCTCCTGGATGGTCTTCTCAATTTCATTCTTGAATCTCTTCGGATGTCGGTATGGGGTCATAATGACGGGCTTGGCCGCTTCCTCGAGCTCGATGGTATGCTCAAATCCCCTGTCTGGCGGTACCCCAGGTGGGATCTACCCAAACACCTTATCATGTTTCCCCATAAGGTTTTGTATGTCCATATGATAGTGCCGACGACCTTTTGTTTTCTTCTGGGGGGTAATCACACATTCTGTTGCCCATGCGGTGTTCCTATGCCTGAGGGCGACCTCCATCCTCTTAGCTGACACGATCCTGGGCGGATCTGTATTCATTCACCTCAGAACAACCCTTCTCCCTTCCTTGTCTTTGAACTCCATCCTCATGATTTGGTAGTTCATTTTGATGTCCCCCAATGAATAGAGCTACTGGATGCCCAAAATTATGTTAGTGTCCTCTAGGTCCACCACATAGAAATCATCGATCAATGTGTAGTTACCCAATGTCACGTGTAATCGTCTGATCATGTGAGTACACTCCAGGGTGTACCCGTCTGCTACTTCCACACTGAATCCTTCGAACTCCTCTATCGGAATGCCCTTCATGTCAACTAGGGCTGCGTCAATAAAATTGTGGGTGGCCCCACTATCAATCAGTGAAGTAATTTGGTGTCCCTATAGAACCCCTTTGATTCGGAAGGTGTGATACTTGCGAACTTGTGATAGTGTGGCTATGATTGCCTTCTGGGGCTCCTTATGTGGTGATTCATCTTCTTTGACTGCACTCTGTGGCTCCTCCTCCTTAGGGATATCGTGTGTCTCTTCCTGGTCATGGCTTGTCTCCTCATCATCTTCTTCGTCAGAAAGCACTTCTATATAATGTGCTTTTCTTTTACCCATGCACCTGTTCCCCGGCTCCCAGGGGTCCCTACACGTGAAGCAACGCTTCTTTCGCCTAAGCTCCCTCCTAGTCTCCTCATCCATACGATCCTTCCCGGTCCCATCTTTCCAGAGTGACTTGTTATCCTGGGGTTTGGGAGGAATGTAGGGCTTGGTTGGACCTTTTGTCTTCGGTATTGTATTTGTCATGTCAAGTGTCTTCATAACTGCATCTTGTAGTGTGGCTGGCTTGAAGGCCTTGACCCATCCACGCAGGGGTTCTGCTAAACTTTCTGTGAATAACATCACCAATCTGTGCTTTGAGATGTCAGTTACTTGCACAACAACCTTCTCGAACTCTGCAATATATGCCTTAGGTGTTCCTACCTGTCTCAGCTGTGCCAGTTCACGGAAGGATATCTTAGGATCCTTCCTATCAAATCTGTCCATCAGTCTTTGTGTAAACTCCACATAAGATGTGATGCTGGAATGTCCTAGTGTCACCAGCCCATGATACCACCATTCGTGAGCATCACCATCCAGATGTAGTGTGGCAACTTTGATGGCTTCGGCTTCTGTCATCGGATTGAGCTGGAGGTAGGTGTCCAATTTTTGGACCCATGATCTGGCCGAACATTGAGATGAACCGTCATATGATGGGATGGACAGTTTCCCCACCTTTCTCCTTAGGTCAGCACTCTGCTGCTGTCCTGGTGCTCCTCTATGCCCCTCTGTGCCGGTTCCTGTATTTAATGTTACAGTAGTCCTGTAAAGTCATAGCTGCTTGAAATTCTTCTCCGAGTGCTTGGTATTCCTGGAAGTATGTGGAAAAATCCTTACCATGGCTCTGCTGTGCTGGCTGCTCTTCATTGAAGCTGGGTAGGAGAGGTCTGGGTGTCCTCCTAGTCATGGTGGGCTGCACACTTTGTCTGGATACATGAGGATCACTTCCTCCTATTGGGACCCCGTTGTTGCTCCCTTCAGCTCGTGGACTGTGCTGTCCATTTTCATTGTTACTCTCCTCTGCATGAGACCTGGTCTGCCCATTGCCCCCATTGGAGATTAGGCCCTGGAGTGGGCTCAATAGCTGGACGAGGGTGTTAACTCCTTTCGCAAAGGCCTCCTTCATTTCATTCTGCCCTTTGGCCAAATCACTTATTTGCAGCACACTGTCATTGTTATGGTCCCCCATGCTCCCTGTTTCTTCTTCTTCTGATATTTCAGGTGCTCCTTGTTTCACTGGTCCTCGTTTCCTCATCATCCAGTCAGCCACAGGCTGGCAGGATCAAGGCTCTGATACCGCTGTAATATCCCTATGGTTTCTAGGGTCTTAGGGAAGCTGGTAAACAGGGTAATTATACAACAGTTTTACACCAGACAGTTATTAACAGCAATTTCCCAGTGAACAGTAACGGTCTTCTAACAGCACTACTTGAACAGTATTCAACCAGAAGTGAACTTGTATACAACCAGCAGTAATGACAGTGATGAATACCAGTAATAGCAGTAGTAATACATTAATGATAGCAATAATAACCAGCAGTAGTAATGTCTGATACAGTAGCACAAACCAGCAGTAGTGTCCTCCAACAATACACCAAATTTACAATGGCAATCAGCAGTAAACCCTCTTGTGAGGCTGCTGTTTAACACAGAGTTTACTAACCAGCTAGGTATGACAGTTTTGCAACAGAATTTACCCTAGTTTCTACCATAATACATGTAAACCTGGTTTAGAGTGGCCCTCCACAGTGCCACGCTCCTCCGGTAGCGTTTGCCACCTTACTGTACTCGATCTCCAAGGCTTGTGCAGTAAATAAGGGGGTTCTGCCCCTCAAATGATAGAACCAGACCTCGGCTTCCCTCCAATCCTGAGACAGATCTGAGATAAGATAGAACTCGGCCCTCAGCAATTTTCCTCAGTGTATGATATCCCACAGCCACTAACTGAAACAGGGTGCAACTGTGCTGAACTAGGGTGAGAGAACCACCGAAACTCAGCCAAGGAAAGAGCTTAAACAACCCGATATAGGACAGAGGGAGCACCTCCAAATTTCACATAGAATCACCAATCAAATTCGAGTTGTTCCTATCCAGATGGGCCTCCTCCTTTAGTTATACTCTTTCCTCACGATGGATTTCTCCCACTGGTAAATTTGGCTCTCCTTTTTGGTGAATGATCAGGTCAGCTCTCATATCTTTTTGGGAACTGTGGCTTACCGGGAGCCCCCTAAGCCAGTGCGTCCCTCCCCTCTGGGGGTCAACTGGGAGGGGACATGACATATGGCCTACGGGAATCAGATAGACCATTACATCATCTGCTATAGTGATCATCTGGAAAGGGACATTACATAATTATGTAGTTTGATATCATTGTAGACTATACTATGACTATTTTTGGACTCTGCTGTTCATTTAGAGCCTCGATGTTAATGTATTTTGGTTCAGATGTATATTGCACTCGGTGTCATTTTTGCTATGTTCACCTTTACAATGCTATATACACGAGAAACTTTGCATATTTGGTGTCTAATGGTTTGGGTTACAAGGATGTACATGAAGATACATTTTTATTTATCAAAATTTGATTATTTTATGGTTGACTGTTTTTTCCCTTTTACTGGTTTCGCTCCCGTTCTGGTTGGGGTCAACCACCTAACCCCTAACCACAGCATCTAAATGTTACATTGCTCATGTCACTATAATAAAGTGACCATTATACAAGCTTTTATTACTCCTAAATATTGTTGGAGTCTTAATAATCCAACAACTCCCCCAACAAGAAAATTGTATTTCTCAGGTTTAAACATGACACCTCCCCATGCAAAAGTTTAAAATTTTACAACTCTTAAGAACCTTTTGCAAAGAAGTACAAGACTACAAAATTTATTGATGTGAAGACTGCATATTGGTCCACCTCCGTCCATAGAGGTATCCAGCTTCTCTTCATAGATTGTTTTATTGTACTGCTGTCTCCCTCATTTGGAATTTTGAAGGCAGAATTCCACCAAACCCACCTACTCAATCTTCTGAATCTATTAGATTGCTATCATCTGCATGTATCATTACGTTGAAGGTGGGATTTAGTTGGATCAGCCTTGACAATCAATTAAATTGAGCATTCCAATTTCTGGAGACTCAGAGCAGTTACAGATAGTCTTTAGTATTTATTGTTTTCAAAATGACATTCCACCTCTTTTTTGTCTTACTTTAGATAAAACAGACTACGGAGGTAAACTTAAAATGTTTCTTACAGGTCTTCTGAAACATTGTGTTTAAGTTTAGGGATAAATACTTTGTTATGATAATTGTGACCAATACAATTATTTCAACATTTTAATATTTCTTGTCCCAATATATTTCTGCTAAATTTGAGTCTATATCATTTTTCTTTTCAAGAAGTAAATACCTTCAAAAAATGTCTTATTTTTTTCACTGCCACATCAGCAATATCTCCAAGGCATCTGCTATTTGTCTGAACTGTCTTCACTCGAATGTCAGAAATCTGTATGGTAGAATCTGACGTGTATCGCTGCTATGTCAGTCTGGAGTCTGGATTCTGGTGTGACCACAATACAGTCAGAACATCTAACCACACATCACTAATATAAAGCGCACCATTATCCAAACTTTAATAATCCTAAATATTGTTGGAGTATTAAACTTTTCGGAAATCGACTAAACTAACATTCGGCTTATTCCACCAAAGGGCCAAATTAAGTAATAAGCTGACATAAGTCAACTTCCAACAAATCACTAGAAGGATATAACTTCTACTTTCAATTATTTTCCAAAATTCCCTCATATTTTTCTTGGTTCCGGGGTTGGCTTTGGAGCCACATTCTCCCAAAATGTGGCATGTGAGGTCATTGAGCATGTTGGGATCTCTTCTCTACTCAGTTCTGAAGAGAAAATGAAACTCTGAGGATGCTCCTTTTATACTTTATTAGTGTCGTCCAATCAACCTTGAGGGGGAAATGTTGATATTATGGTAGCTGCGGGAGGTATTTACCTCCACGTGTAAACCTGACGAGAATAGAAGACTC
>JZKD02S1676828.1:1019926-1033936 GCA_000966675.3 Picea glauca
TTATAACAATTTTTGGTTGAAAAAATGTTTTTTGTTATATTTTTTTGGTTGAAAAAATGTTTTTTTATAAAAAAAAGCTAAATTTAATATGTTTGTTATATTGAATTTTGTATTTTCAAAATTGTGATAAAAGAAGCCATAACAATTTTTGGTTGAAAAAATGTTTTTTTGTTATATTTTTATGGTTGAAAAAATGTTTTTTTTTTTTTATATTTTTTTGATTAAAAAAATGTTTTTTTGTTATATTTGTTTTGAAAGGAGGATAGACCTTAAGAATTTTGTATATTTATTAAGGTTTGTTTTTTTTATTAATTTTGTAATTTCAAAATATATATTTATTAAAGGTTTGTTTTTTTATTAATTTTGTAATTCCAAAATTTTAATGAAAATGAAAAAATAATAAGTTTTAAATGAAAAATGTTTTTGTTATATATATTTCTAAGGAGAATATGAATTGAAAATTGAGTATATATACTCAAAGTTATAATAGTGCAAAAAGTTATAATAATGCAAAAAGTTATAATAGTGCATGGATTTTGAATAAAATTGAATTATACCTTGAGAATGGGATTTTGAATAAAATTGAATTATAACTTGAGAATATATTGATTAAGATATTTTAAAAATGATTTTGACATATAGGGCAAAGCCCTTAAAATGTGTTTGTGTATAGTCAAATTTTATAATTTTAAAAATTTGATTTAATGAAAAATAAGATAATTAAGACAATTTTTAGTAAAAATTTGATTTAATGAAAAATAAGATAATTAAGACAATTTTTAGTTGAATTTTGATATAATGTTTTGTTGAGACAACTTGTAATTGAAAATATGATATGATATTGAATAATATGAAATTATAATTTGGAGAATATATTGGTTAAGATTGGTTAAAATTTTTGATATATAGGACACAACACTTGGATATTAAAGAAAATGTGTATCATTGAATTTTATAATGTCAAAGGTTTGATTAATTAATGGGAGACAAGAAAATTCTTAGTTGGAAAATAATTTTGATATAATATTTTGTTGAGAAAGTTTGTAATTGAAAATATGATATGTCATAATGTTTTGTTTATTAAAATGTTAATTCCATGTAATGTAATAAAATAATACAATAATGATAATAGAGACTTGGGTGATTTTATAATTGAAAATATGATATGGTATAATGTTTTGTTTATTAAAATGTTAATTCCATGTAATGTAATGAAATAATACAATAATGATAATAGAGACTTGGGTGATTTTATAATTAGTACTTGTGATTTTACTAATTAACTTATCACTATTTTTTTTTAATATTTTTAGTAAAACGCTAATTCTATATGATGCAACACAATATAATGCAATGCTAATTTTATATGATGCAATGCAGTGCAATGTCAATTCTATACATTACAATATGGTATCAAACAAATAATGATAAATATGATATCAAACAAATGATGGTAAATGAGAAAACTTATATGGTAAATAGTATTTAAAATTTTTGAAAGACATTACAATATGATATCAAACATATGATGATAAATGAGAAAACTTATAAGATGAATAGTATTTAAATTTTTTGAAAAGTTATAAAGAGAGAAGTTTTAAACATTATGATATTGTTTTTAAAGAAAATTAATGTTTTATTATGAAATTCGGTCTTATTATTGAATATAAATTATATATTTATAGTTAATAAATATAAGTCATATAATTTTATTACTTTGAGAAATTTTAAACATTGTGATATTGTTTTATATTTTTTTTTAGGAAAATTAATGTTTTATTATGGAATTTTGTCTTATTATTGAATAAGAGTTAAGTATTTATAATTAATAGATATAAGTCATATAATTTTATTACTTTAAATGTTATAGATTCTTTATTTATATAAATGTATTGAGATATGATTTATATAATATATTAGAATATAAAATAGATGACTGAAGTATCCATAGATTCAATTTACTTTATTGATAAAGATAAAGATGATAACATTTAAGTTTGCATAATTTAGTCCATAAATAAAGGTAATAGCATTTAAATTTGCAAGTGCAGAGTTCATAATTTCATAAAATTTTAAAATTTATATTTTATAAATTAAAAAAATAAATTAGAACTTATATTTTATATTTCATAATTAGAAGTGATGTTGTAAAAGAAAATAACTTGATTAAAAAAATAGTTAATTATTTGTTTTTGACTTCAAACATAATAATAATATTAATCTTCATTTAAAAACAAAAAAATAAAGAAAAAAATTACTTTGTAAAGTAAACAAGATTCAATCAAACATCTTAAAAGTTAAAAACTACCATTTTAATTATTTATGTTACTTTTCATTATGATGATACATTCCATTTAAAAGTAGAGATTACTTTGAGAGTAAAGGGACAATTATAACATAGTTTTTAATGGGATGTAGAAGACACATTTTCACTAAATTTTGTTTTACAACTTTCATATGGAATTGAGGGCATTGTAATGAATATATTTTGGCAATGCCTTTGATAAATTAAACAAAGCGTAGAGAGCTCAAGAAGAAGAATAATGAGAGGGGACATCTGTAACAAGTGGGGAAGGAAACAAGAGGTGAGTTTAAGTCAAGTCAACAACTTCGTATAAATAACCTTTGGAAAGGGAAAAAGGTTCCATTTTTGTTCACTCATTCACCACCATCGAGTGGAGAGTTCTCATGTGGGATTTTAAGCTTCAATTTTCAACATTGGATGCAAAGTGTTGGATCCTACAATTTGTGGAGGATAAATGGTGAGGGACAGAAGCCAAGGAATTTGCTAGCATAGTAGGCTTTAGTCTCATCTTTGTGGAGCAACAACTAGCTGAGAGGTCTTGGAGCTCTGATTAGATTGGGGGTTGGAAGAGTGTTCGATATTGTGGGAAGGAAGGAAGGAACAATTGCCTATGGATCACTGAATTGTGAATGCTTTGTTCTTGGGTTGGACCCAAAATGGTTCTTTGGCTTGTGTGGCTATTACTTGATCTCATTTGATTAGTGAGAGTTTGGAGGTTTTGATGTTTTTTAATTCAGCGTAGTGGTTGCTTGAGGTTAAGATGAGTGAAAGAGTTGCACTTATCACAATTAAGCTCTCAGTTTTACAGGGACTATTGGGGGTAAAAGCCCTTAGTTGTGTGAAAGAAGCCTTTAATTATGGATTAAGACAAGCCCAAGGGATTCTTGTCTAGTCATCGGATTGATTAGGGAAAGCAATCAAAGATATATGTGGAGAATACAAATAGAAATATAAATGTAAATATAAGAGAGGATTTGATATAGGTTTTTTGGCATAAAGAAAATGATGATATGTACATATTTATGAATGGATTATATTGGTGAAAAGGGCGAAAGGACTATCAATATATTGAGTTGTATGAGATAAGTATTCTATTTATTATTGAAGAGTGGGTATTTTCCCCTTGTGCTAAGGTTTTTCCCATTGTAAAATATATCGTGGTATTTGTTTGGGATGTGTTGGTATTTTTGGTCTTCATATTAATATTTATGAAAGCATGAGTTCATGAAAGATGTAATTGGGATGCTTTTTAATTCCAAGGAAAAAGTCTTAGTAATTTTTTATTAAATAAGATGTAACAAAAACTGCACATAGTGCATATGCAAAGGAAAATATCCTGATCATTCTGGGCATTAGTGGAACTCACTCGATCAATATTTGTGGCAAGGATAGATTGATACATTTATAAAGCTCAATCTTTAAAGTCTAAAGCCAAAATAAACAAATTCCTTTAAAGCAATATATTTGAATAGGGAGAACCCCATTCTCTCTCAAAAAACATAAATCTACAGACAAATATAAGTTGAAACCTATATCTCACGTTACCCACAACTTTGGGAATATTACCTAAATTTGCTCCTCCATTTGGCACTTTGAGTTTGAGAGATAGGGGGAGAAGAATAACCCACTAGAGATGATGAACTTGACCATATTTGGCCCCTTAATCCGCACCATCGACAAACCCTAAAGTGGGAAACATGACCTCAAGATCAATATTGAAGGCGGGTGGGAAAGCGCGGACCTCGACGAACATTTGGGATATCTCCCCCAAAATATTGCAAGTCGGGGAACCAATGCATGAGCATATGATCTCTCTCTCTCTCTCTCTCCTTAGGGTTGCACGACTGACTATTGAACATTCAATTAGAATCCATTTTTCAAATTTCTCATTTGACAAAGATACGAGCATAAGCAGTTGTACATAATATTTGTTGAAGAAGATGGAGGGTAGGACCTCAAGAGTTTTGTGTTTTCATATTTCATTGAAGCTTTAAGTGTGTTGATTCAAGTGACAAATTCTTTAGATGTCGCAGAAGCGGCTTGTGAGTTTAAACACATAGAGTTGCATTGGGGTAACATTCTTCTGTGTTGGGACAAAACAAAGGGGGGCACAATCTTGTTGCTTGGGCATGTCCATTGTTTAAGTCTCCATGGGGACTATCCACACTACCAAGCTAATGTGCTTTAGTATTTTGGGCAAAGTGTAAGCCAATCTAGTTCTGGGAGGGCTTGGTGAATTTTAAATATTGGTAAAACATTCACTACAAGCGTCACAATTATTGTCCACTGAAGATGTAACTATCGTGGGAGAGAGAAGATCATCTTACTGCAAAACTCCATAAATCAAACATCGCGGTTGGATTTTGAAGCATAATCCACTTGCTACACATTAGTCATATGATGAGATGACAGATTAGCATTGGCTTGATGCCTTCCATGTTGCCACCTGTTTCAAATCTAATATGGCATTGAACATTCATCCCTTCTTGACGATATCCAACGAGTTCTTATGAGTGTCAAGTTATCCTTCCTCTTTTTGCTCAAGGGTTGTTACCGTTAAGAAATACATTTAACCTTTAAAGGACAATCACATTGAAAAAAAAAGAAATTGAACCTTTCAAGCATGCAAGTGAATGAACAACAATTAAAGAAGTCTAAGTGAAAGCCTGAGTTGATTGGCACTTTCCTTGGCCTTACATAGTTAATTGGTAAACCCATCCTTACATGCCATTGAAGAGCAAGGAGCAAGGAAGTTGCACCTAGAATTGGTTTGAGCACATAAGCTAGAATTCAAAATACCCCATTGGCATTTTGGATAGTGGGGGTACATTTTGTTATTACATTGTTATCTGGTTCTTGTGTGCAAGTTACACAAAGGAAGGAGCTAGGAATTCAATCTAGAGTATAGGTTGCACAAAGAACAAGCTTTGTAACCATCAAAAGAACATAGATCCTTGTATAGGGTAGAGGAATAGAGGCCTAGTAGAATTTTTGAAGACATAGCACTTTGTCCAAGACTAAGATATAGAATAGATTTTTAACTTCTGCAAAGGATCTGTGTTGATGAAGCGAGTTGGCCATAAGTCCCTCATTTATAGATTAGTGTATCGCATCAACCTTTCTCACTAAGGAGAAATCATTGACCCGATGCTTTGAACATAAGACATATCAATGGGTTGAGAAATTGAAGAATCCTTAGACTTTTTAAAGAAAATGTCTTTGTGGGCGAACCATTTCATCAACCCATATTCTGATTCCCTTTGCTTAACCATCCAATGATCCCCCTATCTAAGCATTGGGTCCCTTTATGAACCTCTTTTACAATCTTAACCTTGCTCAAAATTCCACTGACTCCTTGAATTGAAGAGTCCCCAACGATCACTGCTTCTCCATTGTGCCCTAGAGACCCCAACATTGCAACCCTAGTTTGCTACAAATCCCTCACCACCTTTAGATTATACCTCCAACAACACTGGCCTTGAAACCTCCTTCGAAACACTCAGATACCTTGCCTTATGAGAAAAGACATTGGCATGCTTCCATTTCCTCACCTTTTCCTCTTTGAATGGGCATTCATTTTGAAGATGCCCATGTTTTTTGCAATATCGACATTGGAAGGGTAGGGCTTCATAGTCTAACTAGTGAACCCTCTCTCCCCCAACTATAAAAAAAATGATGTCCTCCAATGACCCTCCATTAATGGACATATGAAAAAGAGTCCATGGGACCCCCTCATGAATCAAAGTCTCCTTAGTTGGATAGAATAAGGAGCCCAACTTCTCCCCTATGGTTTGTAAAATCCTAGTATTGGAGTAGTGGATTTGAAGCCCTAACAAACACACCAATATGAGGACCTTGTCCTGAAGGAAATATCTTGAGTTGAATGAGTTTGTCCACTCCTTTAGAACAAGCCAAGATTTATTGAAGAACCAAGGATCACCACTTAGAACAACTACCCTATTACATGCATTTTCAAATATGAAAACATAGAACCCTCTTTGGAGCGAGAAGAAATCCACACCTTCCCTTCTATTATAGTTTCTCATGATGCTCCAGTCCATGGAGCCAAATTTGAAATGTGAGGCTTTGACACTGAAAAATACCTGATTAGAGCTTGTTATGCTAAATCCATTATTCCTCCACAATCCTCTTGACAAGGTGTTAGCACTAGGAATCACCTTCAGATTGCATGGAAGGCAAGCCCAGTACCCATCAAGTTATATGTGAATGTAAAAGAGTTTTGCGGGGTCAAATGGATAAGACTCAAGATGATAATGTTCCAACTCAGAAATCGGGGCTAGCATGCATGAGCAATCAAGGTATTGGATAACTCCAATCAGTAAGTGGGAGTAAATATGAACAGAGGGAAGACTTCAGTGAGAGGAATGTAGGGGTTGCTGTAAACATCAGGTCTGCAACCAACCTAAGGAAGAAAGACTCTTAACACAATATCTTCTTGAGTTCAGAACTTAAGGACACTAAAGAAACATCATGATAATATAATAATCAAACATACATCATAATATCACCACAACCATTCATGTGAAGCATTCAAAGCATGAACACTTTAGCATCAGAAGCAAATAAGCTGGAAAGAGAAGTTGATTTCTATTAACCAAGATGTCTCAAATCAAGTACATCACTAGTTCACAATAACTTCATCAAAATATTACAGTATAAGGGAGCCTTGCTCAACCATTCAAACCTACTAAAGCATTTCATCTATCTATTTATAACAAAAAGAGAGGCAACACTTGGAGGTGCGAGCTGGCCTCCTTCCCATGAAAATCTCTAAGAATTTATTCCATCTAACTTGACTAACAACCTATACTATAAAATGGGAAAGTGTTGGTGACTAATCCAACCAATGTTTGAACTAACTTGATCCCCCTTTGGTGCGCAACTCCTTGTTTGCCATGTGTCCTTCAGGGGCATGTGGCTGTCATCATACTGCCAGCTGTTGTTTCTGCAGTTCTCTCCATCATCAACTATCCAAAAAATTGTTAGCTCGACCCTCTTGGATTCCTGGTATTTGTTGGTAGCATCTTTGGGTAGCACTCTGAGTAGCGAACTTTGTAGTGCCTTCACCAAATTTCATTAGATTCTGTAGCACAAACTCAAAACTAGACAAGTAGAAAAGGTAGCGCCAAACCTTCCTATCCTCTGTGCAAGTTTCAGTCTCTGCGAGATTTTAGGTAGCGAATTTTGGTAGCGCCATTCTGGTGCGTCTTTGTGCAAATTCCGTCTCTACCAGAAATTCTGTACCGAATTTAGGTAGCGCCTGCTTGTGTGTTCTGTCAAACTTTAGGTAGTTCCATCAAAATACACATCACCTTCACTTGGACATGTGCAGAACGAGTAGCAACCTCGAGTGGTAGTAGCACCATTAGCTTTAGGTGATTCAACAACATTGTAGGTAGAAAACCGGTGGAACATAAAAAATAGACTATTCCGTAGCGCCATAATGCTACGAAATGTCTGCACTATTACTGCCGAATGAGTTAATTCTTCATAAAATCCCAAAACTCTAAACAATAAGCACTTGTAAGCTTGTATAGGTGACAGAGGTAGTGTTTCAACAACAATTTATCCTCACAAAAAGGGACCATCTTAAAAAATGGAAGTCACCTTTCACCAGCTACTTCATTAACCTGTCACTTAACCTGACACTCTTTCTTGGAGAAGGAGGATCCTCCTTTGGCACAACAAGCTTCTTTCTTTTAGCGGTGACAGGCTTCTTCAATGGAGCTATGCTCTCCTTGGATACTGGTGTCTCCTTTTCAATAGCAGCTTCAACCAATACCTGCAGGTTCCTTTGAGCCACTTCATCTTGAAAATGCTGCAACTCTGCTTTGAGCTTCCTATTCTGAGACTGAAAGCCTCTGTTCTGCCTATAAAGGTTTTTGAGTTGGCTATGGAGAGGATGGGCCTTTCTTGTTGCAAACCTTGCCAGGTTAAGAGTGTGGCTGTATCCATCCATGAGTTCTTTCATCTTAACCCTATCAGACATGGCTTCTGCTTTCAAATGAACCACCTCCTTCCTAGCATCCCTAAGTTGCCTGATTAATCTTTTGAATGTCTGGCTGTCAGGTGGAGTAGTGACATGAACAGTCTCAACAGGATTTTTCATGGTCTCCTCTTCCTGTTGCATAGGAATTTCCTTGTCTATCTCATCAGACTTCTTGATACCTTTTCCTTTATCTTTCTTCTTTTGCACAGGGCTTTCTTCTTTCTTCTCCACATGATTTACAATGCCTTTACCTTTCTTCTTTTGTAGGATAGAGGCTTTTGGTAGGGACTGTTCTTCAACAACATCTTTAGGAGCTGATGATCTTGTGAAAGGTTTCCTGACCTTGGTACTGGCTGCTGGAGGAGATGAGGAGAAGTGTAGCTTATTCCCTTTATTTGCTTTAGTTTTAGTAGTAGAAGGAACTTCTTCTAACTCTGGTGGAGGAGGGGGTAAAATACTCTTTTTGGGGAATGAAAAGCTTCCTCCTCAGTTCCCGTGACCTCCTTGATGACCCCTAAATCTTGAACAAGAACTCTTCCCTTTCTCTTCTTGCTGGTACTTGCTTTAGCAGTGCTGGTGGATGATAAAGGGCTTTCTTTCTGCGACTGAGGAGTGGCTGCTATATCCAACTTGAAGTGAGAAGCAATAACAAAATGTTCCCATGAGATATATTTCTTACCCAGTTCTTTAGAAACTAGCATTCTAATCAATCCAGAGTGAAAGATGCTAGTGTCCACATCCTTAGACTTGGATTGAATCCTGTCTAACATCTTTCCTATGCTTCTTAGCAAATAATAGGGAATATTCATTTCAATTTTACCAGTAAACTGCAACAAAAGCCTTATATGGTACTAGTATAATGTGTTGAACCTCCCTTCACATGTAAAGTATCTCTGAATGATCCTCAATATCTTGTCAAACTGCTCAATCAACTGATTCCTTGGCACACCTTTAGAAAAATCACCAGCTTGATGTTCATGCTTAAGGAAATATTTGGCATAGGCTGCGTTCAAAGCCATGGCTTTAAACCATTTCTCACCTGTGATAGGGATTCCTGTTGCAGCTGAAATA
Organism: Picea glauca; assembly: GCA_000966675.3. NCBI lineage: Eukaryota > Viridiplantae > Streptophyta > Pinopsida > Pinales > Pinaceae > Picea > Picea glauca. Next base: position 1,029,313 of record JZKD02S1676828.1, read on the forward strand.
GAGGCCTCAATCACCTCAAATTCTAAATCCCCTACCTTGGTCTTCTGGCCATCAAAATGTTTAAGGCAAACTGCCTTGTCACCTCAAGATGACCTCTTTGCATATTATGGCATAAAGAGAGGCATCCCACTCTTTGAAAAACTTCTCTTTCCATGGGCTCTGTCTCAAAAAGATGCATATCCACAGGTTCAGTTCTAACTACCTTACCCCCCTTGTGTGAATTCTTCATCTGAGGAGTCTCAATAGTTTAGGATGAGAGCTTCTTATGGCTATGGAGTGGCAATAACCAGGAGGACCTAAAGTCAAGGTTCAAATGGACAAGGCTGCACTTTTACAAGAACTTCCCTTAAACCAGACTGATTACTAGTAAGCTAAAACTGGTTGTGGAAATCCCTCCCTTGGATTTGTGTAGGTTTGAACACTTAGAAAATGAGAGGATACCCTATAATTGGCCTTTGAAACTGGGTAGAAAATGCCCGACTTAAGTGTCATAGGAGGCAGGGGAGAAAAGATGTGGTTAAGCAATGCCTCTAGGTAGTGCACTGCGTATGCAGAGGATATAACTTCTTGGATGTTGTGAGCTTAGTAGCTATGGTGGGTGGATGTATCAGACTTTGACATGAAAGTAGTGAAATTTATAGGTTTGAAAGGAGGGGAGACAAGGATAGAATGGTGTGAGGAAAGGTCTCCTTCAACTATGAAAGCTCAATAATCCAAAATTCTAAGCGCTAACTCTCTTTGAAAATCATGTGTAGAGGAGGAAACACGGAATACCTGTGGAATAAAATCTCTCTGAAGCCTCAGTAAGATTTCATGAAGAAGTCACGAGCATCCCGACCTCCGAATCTACCTCAGCATCAGATTTGGTAGCACTGCTGTCGACTGGTCAAAACTGGGAGTTTGCGTAGCGCAATAATCTTGAGTTTTCAAAAATCACAAACCATTATCAGAGCTCGTAAATACAAGATCTTGAAGGCATATTTTAACCAACTCCTGGCATTGAAAACAAGGAAGATGACATCAACGTTGTAATCATAAATCATGATGGAATATGATGAACGGGAAAGGCGCTACAGAAAATCCTGATGAGTGGGCAACACTCCATTTCAAAAACTGATTGGACAGGTAAGCAAAGGATACCAAGGCAGGGCTACGAGGGCACGAGTGAAGAAAATGGCCTGTCAAATCAAGCTAGTCGTGGAGTGAATTGATCCTAGTGACAAATCATGAGGAGGATCAAAGTTAAGTTATGAACAAAAACGGTCCTAAGCCCAAATTCGAATGAGGATCAAAACATAAGTCATGACTCAACACTTTAATTATCAAGGGGGTCCTAACAAACACATTTTTTAAAAGGAGTGAAATTAAAAAAAATTAAAATCCAAGGATTAGGAAAAGATGAAAACAAACTAAAAAACCCAAGGCAACTTAGTGTGATAACATTAGGAAGGAGAGCTTCAGTGAATCAATAGATTGAAGACAACACTTTTTTCATTTGGAATGACTATCATGAGTCCCTAGCTCACCTTCCATTTTTCTCGCCATTTCTCATGTAATTGGGATGTTGTGTAAATAGGTATTAGAATTATTGTTTAGAAATTTGTGAGTAATTTAATATCCAACATCTTGGGGGAATTTCACACTAAACTCTAAAACCTATTAAGCAACAAGAGAATCATCCCACTAAATATTTATTATGTGAACTCTGAGTGACTTTTGGAGATAAGTTTAATAAATATTATTTTTAAGGTTTTGAGATGTATTATATCTCCCAATGATATCCTACAGTGACCCCAATTTGTATGACTTAATATGTAGACCAATCCATAGACCTACACACACTAATTTAGAATTTTGTGGAGAGATTTCATATATAAGTACAAATAGACATGTTTCTCTTGGGCAAGAGGTAAAATTGCAACCAATTTCGTATCTTGGCTTATGTATGGGGTTAAGGCATGCTAGTTGAGAAAATCACATGACCCTTTCCTAGAGTCTTAATGATTTTTTATAAGATATAGATCAAGGATGAAATTACCTCTTTGGTCATGGAGTATAACCTAAAACTGTTTTTGGTTGGTTAAAACCTTGTGAAATAGGTTAATTGCCCAAGACCCCGAGAAACTAAAGTTGAAATATGTACAGTTATGGATCATCAACATATTATTTTAGGTGGCTAAAGTTTGTTTACACTTAATGATATTGTTACATATCCAATTAAGAATAGATTGATAACCCTAATTATTGTAGAAATTTTAGTTTTTTTAGAATCAGAAAAATATAAATAAACATACATTGCAAATCATTATCATTGAATTTCAATTCCCCGCTGTTGGATATCTTTTTATTGAGTAAGAATGGCTGATTTCCCATGGCATGTATACAAACGTTTATGATCTTCCATAATGGCTAATGTGTTTTATAATATGATTGATGACATTTGGTACTACCGATCACTGAGTTTAGGTAATGCCACTGTCTTACAATCATCGTCTTTACAATCTCAATATCCCTTTGGTTTAGATATAAGATCACATCAACAAGGGCTGGACGTCCATTCTGCTCACTTCCTCTATTGGTCAGATTGGAACATATGTCTTCTACATGAGTTCGTGGCTCCAACTTTCACTTAGTTTTTAATTGAAGTTTCACCACTGAGTTGTACCATTCATTGTGGCCTACTGGTCGTTTTGGAGAGCCCCGGGAAACACTGCTGAAACAATTTTACATGCATATTGGAGAAATCCCTATTCTGTATTCGTATATTGATGGTGGGAGGTGGATTCAACTAGTTGATCCTTATCTTCAGGATGGAGTTTTTTTAAATTAAGGAGCTTGTTATTGTTCTCATGCCCTTAGGAATTCCTGTAGTTCAACTTTTAAGCCTCATGTAGATATGGTCTTCTCCTATTCTGTCACTTTGCCTCCCAAGATGGTTTCCCTTGGTACATCAAGGGACATGCTGTGGAAATTAATGAATACCTGTCTTATGTTAGTCCGGGAACAAACCTTACTTTTATTGGAATATTGAGGAAGTAGGACAAGTGGCATTTGGTTTAGCTCTCAATCCTCCAGCAAATAATGATTGTGACATTTTTAGAGAAGGGACAAAAGGGATAGCTTATTTCATCTGTAACCATTCTAAAAGTAGGTTACTAGGGATCCTTAGTAATAAGATAGTTGAGAAGAATACCCCTATTTTTCAAATATTGCACATACCTCCAAGACAAATATCACTTTCTTTAACAATACCCATATTCTTCAATTTCTACCTCAGATACTTCCATGTGATTGAAAGTATACAAAGGTAATTGAGTGGATGCCAGATAATTATAAAGATCTTTGAACCTAGGGTTGGATCGTTCTTTTCTGGTGTTATGTTAAATATCACGGTGAAGACATATCAAAATTTTAAGAATTTCTTCTATTTCCAAAGACAATAGGACAACCTGGTAGATCAAGGTCTCGAGTCTCATCCAAAGTAGAAAAACGCAGAAGCAAGTGACTATTATCACTTGGATAATTTGTTAGAAACTATTGAGGCAAGGAAATATTGAGATCTTTGAGATCTAACTGAAGAAAGTTTTGGAGATATTAATTATAAGTCGTGAGCTTTACGTCTCCACTGAATCAGTCTGTCACGACAAGCAGGGGTGTTATTCAGTCTGTCATGACAAGAAGGAGTGTTATTAATTAGCCGATATTTAATCTTTCTTGAGCCCTTATTACTCAAATAGACTCAATCGAATTTATTGTTGTCTTAAATGTTTAAGTCGGTTAGCTACTTCAGGAAGTATCAGTCTTAGTCTTTGTATTTATGTGTTTGTAAATAGATAACATAGATATATAGTTGATAGTTAGCAGTAGTAGCATCTGTGAAAGGAGTTTGAGAAGTTTGAGAGCATTATCCTTGTTTCTGAAAGTTTGCATAAGTTGTTGGAGCCAAAGCTCTGCATAGTATTGTGTTTTGTAACAATGCGCAACATCCAAGTTGGTAATATATTAAGTGTTTGTGTGTTGATATATTTGTGAGTTATGTTGTATTCAAACACTTTGAAAATACTTTCTATGTTTCTGTGCAAGATTAAGTAGGTTTATAAGTTCTTGAATATGCACTGAATGTATATATATGTGATATTGTGTGTTAAGAGTAGAACAATGTTGATTTTATGACAACAAATTTCTTTATTAGTGTTATAATCACAACGCGCAGTTTGTGTTGATTAAGGTTGGTTGTCATTGATGTGAACCCTTGAAGAAAGACCCATAGCACAAAGGTTTGGGTAATGGACCCAATAGTGTTTTATGTAAATATGACTCATTATTTTTTTTTCATGGTTGATAAGAAGTAAATATGGATGAACTTCAAAGTGGTCCCCTTATGGTGAAAACCCTCACGGGAAGACGCTTTGTGCAGTAAGAGAACCCATGATTAATTGTGGAATAATGAAATGAAGGAAAGTGAGTTTGTCAGGGAACATATCCTATATGGATAGTGCTTGTCATGTAATTTTCAATGGTATGTGGAACGTCACATAATTCCTCACGGTTAGAGAGTTATGGCCATGAGAAGTTGGAGACCCCAGGTTTGGGTAATGGACCCAAGTTTGTTTGATGGGTAACG
>JZKD02S1676828.1:1047303-1062129 GCA_000966675.3 Picea glauca
GTCTTTTAAATTCTGGTTGTTACATCTGGTAGAAATATATTGTCTTTTAAATTCTGGTTGTTACATCTGGTAGAAATATATTGTCTTTTAAATTCTGGTTGTTACATTCTTCCAGGGCTAGAAGTGTATTTATCCTTTGAGAAATATCAAAAAAAATTAATTCTTTAGTATGTAGCATCAACCACAAGGAAGAAAGCTATAGTTCAATAGGAAGAATAGCCTCTTGGTCGTATATAAGATGAAAGGGAGTAAATCATGTACTTTCTTTCATTGTTGTACAGTCTGCCCAAAGAGCATACGTCATAAGTGTGTGCCACTGGTGAGTTTTGTCTTCTATGATTATCTTTATAATACTGACTATGTTTTTATTAGTAGACTATGATTCTCTGTTTCCTTGAGGGTAGTAAGAAGATGAAGTGAAATTCTTAACACCTAATTTAGCCAGAAGTTGGGTCAATTTTGTAGAAATGAAGGTTGGACCATTGTCTATAATGATTTATAATGGAAGGACAAATTTGGAAAAGATACTAGACTCTAGAAAAGAGATTACTTGTTCATGTTGTGCATGTCTAAGAGGGGAAAACTCATTCCACTTAGTAAAGTAATCGGTGGATGTCAAAATAAAGATATGCCCTGTAGAGGATGAAGGATTGATTGGACCAATAAAGTCTATACCCCACTTAGAAAAAGGGAAATCCAAAAGGATAGGTTGTAGAGGTATGCAAAAAGACATTATTTACCAGCTATTTTTTGGCATTTATCATAGGACCTTTCAAATTTATAAGAATCACGAAAGATCGAAGGTCAATAATAACAATTCCTTATGATATTAAAAGCAATTGCTTTAGCAGAAAAATGGCCACCAATATGGATGATAGATGTTGATGATCCATGTACTTCGTGTAATAATTTTTATGCTTCTTCATCATTTACACATCGTAGAAGCAAACCATTAGCATATATTATAAATAAAGATTCCCTTAAAATGATATACTTAGAAGCTTCAAGGTGGAGTCTCCTTATTTTATGAGGATCCAACTCATCTGGGCACCTTTGATACTGCAAATAATACACCATATTTTTATACCAAGGATGCTTAGATATAAAGTGATGTTGATTTTCAATATAAAATAGCGTTGAAAGAGGATTATCTTGATCATCAAGTTCTTCGCTTGGCTCGACATGATGAGCTAAGTGAAGTAATAAGTCTCATCCCTTTATCGTATTTGAAGTCATGATTGCCAAATCATGCTCTTGAATTTTTGCAAGCCAATGTGCAAGTTTTTCTGAACTTTATCATAAGAACAATGAAGGCATGAAGAAGATCCAAGTAACTCACCTAAGCACCTCCATGCTTGATCACAAAATTGTTCTCATCAGAAACCAAGAGTGAATATAGGTTTGTGCTTCTCGTTTGGCTTTCTCCTCGACTTCAATCTCATCCAACCATTCTTTTGTAAATGAGTAAGCTCTAATTCTATAAGCTCATCTGCTTGATTCCTAGGGTGCAATATTACTACAACTCTCATTCGTCCTGGCACTGCTATCACGTGAATAATTAATAACCCCAGAGCTGTATTTTATTTCATTTGAGAGCGAGCCAAATCAAGCATAGAAGAAGAGACGTGAGAAGAAACCACCTATTAAACTGTCATATTTTGGAGTCGTCTAAAATAAAACACATGGAAAGAGAATATTGGTCAATCACTGGTAAACAAATGGCACATTTTTATTGGGTTAGGACAAACGATGAAAGGATAGAGAGGAAACTCCCCTTAAATAACGCTTTTGAGGTAATAATAATAAATTAATAATTAACAATTTGACACTTGGTTGCATCACTTTCATCTTTATTTTATAATTAGTCGATTAATCATTAATTTTTATACTATATATTGAAAAAATATTAAAATTTTAAAATTCACCATAAACATTGTAGTTGCTTCAAGCTTGCAAGCATAACAAGATATACTATATAGTATTATGCACAACCCTTATACTTGGCCAATTCTTAAAAATCTTGAGAAATTTATAAAAGGGTTTAGTGGCATTTCATTATTGGTTGCTAGACAAGAGAAAAATGCACTTTAACTTTAGGAAACTTGAACAAAATGCAGTTTAGCTTTAGGAAACTTGAGAAAAATGCAATTTAGCTTAAAGAAACTTAAGTGAGAATTGTCTCTATATCAGTTTGTGTTCATCATATTTCTTATTAATGATTATTATGTTAAAACATAAAAGAGATTCCCTTCTCAATAAGTTTTGCAGATTTTTATGGCTATGTTGAAAACCACTATAAAACACTTTAGTTCTGTAAAGATATTAGATTCATATTTTAGATTAAGAAGGTGATTGAATAGGAATTTATTCAAACATTTAGTACCCAATCGAAGTCACAACTATCTGATAGTTTTCATAATGCTTAAGGTTGGGATGGTGAAAGTACTAGACTTGAATGACTCCTAGAAACCCATGTACACTATGTAAAAGCCAAGATGACTAGAAAAATGAGAAGAATAAGAGCAATAACCACAAGCATCAACCCTTTGAAATATTTCATTTCCTGTTTTCTTGACATGTAATATTTTCTTATTGTAATCTTGTTGCTGAAAATACAATATTTAAATCACCTGAAACCCAAATTGAAACCCATCATAAAAAACCCATATTTTGAGTTGCAACTTTTACAAAAGATTTAGATTCAATGCAACACAAAAATAATGGATGGGGAAATTGATCTTATTGTCCATTCATAGATTTCCATGATTGTCAATATTGAAGGTATATGCCTGGAATATCCCCAAAATATTCCTAGAACATCCTCAAAATATGCTCAGAACATCCCTGAAATTTGTTTAGAACATCCCTGGAATCTCTCTAGAACATCCCTGAAATATGAAATATGTCTGGAACGTCTTGGGGGACAACCAACAAGTCCCCGGATCCCCGATGGAGTCCCCAACAATTTGGGCAAGCTTCCTAAGGGTCCCCAAGTCCTCGAAATGCAGGAACAATGGGTACACAGGTTTTGATATTTGTATTTTTTGAATTGATTTTATATTTTTGGAATTTTTTATTGGTACGTTCGAAATTATATTTTTTTAGAATAATTAATTGGGTTTTTTTATGTGTAAAATATTGCTCCATGTACCTATATTGGATTCCAAAAATAAGAGATCACATTTAGAAAATGAAAATACTAAATATCCAATTTTGTAATTTTGAATCCAATGTTGGCATATTTGAAATATGATTTTGAATTTCAAAGTTTCCACATAATTTTAGATGAAATTTTATCTATATTATTCATAGGTTATAAAATTGGTTACACGTACAAGTACAAATTAATTTATCAAACACATCATAATATAGGAAAAATAAAAATATCTTATTAATCGTATAAAAAATGGTCACAAATAGAAATATTGATAAAATGACTAATTATTTTATTTAACATACTAGTTTCAAGTTTTCTACAATTAATATCACATCACTACCACCATTCAAGTTTTTTATAATAAATGCCACATGACTAACATCATTCAAGTGTAACACGCAAATCCACAAACGATTTAAAAGTATGTGTCATTCACAATATTTGACCTATTTGAGTTGTAGTTAAGTTGATGTTTACATGGAGCTTTGTTCTATCTTATATCCTTTGGTTGAATGTTTGTCTTAAATATAATTTGAAAGGTTGGAAAGACTTTTTTCTTTTAGACATTTTCATGTAGCATTTTCACACAAAATTTTCGTTGAGGCATATCTCTACAATCCTAACCTACGAGTTTGACCTAATCAGGGTATTTTCATGAGTCATTTTCACCGAGAGACTTTCACGTGGATTTTTCACTAACACATATCTCTACAACCTTAAATTATGAGTTCGAGCTAATCAGGTACACAATTTCCTTCTCCTACTCTTATTTATAATTTATTTCATCTCTATTCATTTATTCCAATACAAATAGTTCACCACATTTACCAAAACCTCTCAAGGAGAGATGTAGTAAAGTAATCTTAAATAACCTTTACGAATATAGAATCATTAGATAAATGTAGAGAAGAGAAATAATCCAAACTTCAAACAGATTTATAGGTAATGCTTGACAATAAGCTTACATCCATTAAAGACAAGATTCAAAAATAGATAAACAATAAAATATTAGGGTTGGAGACTGAGTTGTAAAAAATGGAGATTTGATTACAGAAAAACAAAGCAAAAAAAAACACAATCAACCCAAGGAGAGGTGAATAATCTAGAAAATCTTAATACGAGGAACAAGATTAAAGAGCTATAGGAAAATCTAAATAAAAATTTGACTCTAAATATTTTTGAAGGCAAATTGGATATCAAACCCATCAAAGAGGAAATGGATAAGCTCGACTCTGATCATAGACTTGTAACCCTAGCTCTAAATTTGCCATTCACAAAAGACTTATTGAAGAGAATTATAATAACCAAAAGGACTTGCTCTTCGACAAATATAAAGGTGATATTTTTTTAAAGGATTTGAATAATGAATTAAATCTCCTATCAAATAAGGACAATATTGAAGACCTCTATTATAATTTTACAACAACCTTCTCTATTTCCATTAACAAGTTCTATATCAAGGTGTTGTGTAAAAATGAAAATAGAACAACCAAACCTTTGTATGATAAAGAGCATAAGATTGCTAGAAACCCCATTAGGGATGATTCTAATGAATTCATAAATTTCGACAAAATAATTAGGTACAAATCCCTAATTAAAAGGAAATATATATATTATATAAATGTAAAGAAAGACAAGCTTTTTCACCTATCTAAGCTAGATCCTAATAAATTTTGGAGGAAAATTATGACTTGTAAAACTAAAGAAAACAACATGATTGTCTTGAGGGATTAAAATTACTATGTTAAGTTCTAGAGATTTACAAATACAATCACCACACAAGATATATAATACAATATGAAAAATATCCTTTATTATAATAGAAACCCTTACAGTAGGGAAAAACCATACAATAGATCATAATATGGAAGGGATTTACTCTTGTTCACTTGTCTCTTCGAGTGGGAAACCTCCTAATGAGATACACACTCCAAATCCAATACTTCTTGACTTCTCATTACATTTCTTGAACCCATTTATATAGTGATACCAGCCACCTAAGAACATTCTAGAGGAGGAACCTTCTAGAAGCAAAACCTTCTAATAAGTCCTTTGACATTTATTATGTTCACACTAATATATGTAACTACCATAGTGAGCCTTATTTAATAATATAGTGGACCTAGTCCACGTTACATTGAATGGCCTCCACTATTATCACTATGCGCCCTTCAACCCCCCCATTACCTCTCTAGATGCACTAAATCTAGGTACCCCATATTATTCCCCCTAGCTACACTACATACTACCTTAAAAGTCTTTATGAATCCCCTAATGTCATGGAAAACATTCAAGCCCTCTCTATAGAGGAAGAATTTATTTTCAATAGACATAGAGTTTGGGGTTGAGCAACTCACAAAAGGGAAATATAAGGAAAATGAAGACTACCAAGAAGAAATATTAAAAATTGGAAGGTTTATCCTCATCCCTCACATCCACAAGCTCTCTAATTTAGTAGTCAAGCGGGGATTTCCTAGACCATGGAATACAAGCCTCATTGTACCTTTTATAAGTGGGGATAAAAATGATCCCTCTAATTATAGTAAAATTATGATTAGCCCCCTTTTAGCCAAGTTATATGGAATTATTTTGGAAAATAAGATCAATGTATGGCTAGAAAGCCACATAAAAAGAGCTAAAGGCCACATTAGATATATGATCTATCATTCAATTGTGGACAACCTCGTTCAATTAGGATCATTGCAGAGCAGTGTAACAATAATAAAATCAATCTCATGTGTTATTTCATTGACTTAAAGAAATATTCTAACATAGTGTTCATGACTAACCTTTGGAATAGATTATAAGAGGTAAAAGTCTCCTTCGAGTTGAGAGTTGTTATGATAAGGTTGTACAAGAAAATTATTGGAAAATGTAGAAACATTGAGTACTAATAAGAAGAGATTAATTGTAATATAGAAGTTAAGAGAGGTTGTCCCATGTCCCCTAACCTTTTTGACATATACATTGACAAGTTATAGGATTGTTTGGAAGAAGCAGGTTGTGTCGGCCCAACTCTAGCTGGTATAGTGATCATCATTATTATTTAGGCTGATGAAATATTCTTATGTATAGGAGTCCCTATGATCTTGAAAAGAAACTAAAAAATTTTAAGGACCTTTTCTCTAGTACAAGTATGATTGTTAACATCGACAAAACAAAGGTTACGCTAGTTAAATACAAAAATATCACTTACACTAAATTCATATATGACAATAACAATGTGCAAAACAAAGTCACTTCATACAAATATCTCTGAATCGATCTATATCACAAGCTTAACTAGAACTATAACATTGAGAAAATGATAAATGGAGTGTGGAAATCTTATTATGGACTAAAAAGTAGTTGTAAATCAACATACCTTTGGCTATGGGATAAGAATAAACTCCTATTTGAGACTCTTGTCACTCATGTTATCTTATATGGTTGTGAAATTTGGGGCTACAACATCTATGGAGAATTGGGGAGAAAGATAGAGCAAATCCAAAATTGTTTTATAACATATAATCTAAAAATTAAAGGCAATACATTTTACTCTATCCTCTCCATAGAAGCGCATCTTCCCCCTATTGAGAGCATGACTATGATTGGGTATGTAATGTACAAAAACAAGATGAAGAACATTGAAGACAAGAGCCTTCCTAAGATTACTTCAAACTCCAATCAAAACCACTTGTATCTCAAGAAGAGTTGGCATAAAGATGGAAAGTTTTGGCTAAATCATTAGGAAATAAAGCAAGATGCTACTTTGTAAAATAACAATAATATTAAAAATATTAGTACATCTTAATTTAAGGAGAAATTGTGGTGTGATAAATAATTATAGGATAAAAGAAAATTAAGATACTATAAGAAGGTGATCAACCTCGACCTAGAATATTGAAATTATCTCTCTATTTTGATTAAAGTTAAAAATAAAATCAGCATTGCTAAAATAAGAATAAATTCTCACTAGCTCCATAGTGAAACAAGGCATTGGATGATTCCTAAAACATCGTGGGTTTAAAGAATTTGTCATTTTTGTGACACTAGTAGGGTTGAAGATAAAAATCGTGTTATTTTGAAATGTACTATGTATACCCATATTAAACCACAATTTTAAAATATTTATTACAATACCAACCTTCCTAACCTTTTAACTCATCAAAACCATGGGATTTAGGAATGCCCCTCTTAAAGTTTTTCGAGCATAGAAATAAAATTCTAAAACAAACCAAGTAATTCCTTACTGTTTTTAAGGTTTAATAAACCAAATTTATTCTCACTAGATGATAACCATCATCATCATTAATCATTAAAAGAGAAAAAAAAAACTATAGAAAAATCCTATTCACAATCTTTCCTTATTCTTAAAAAAAGAAAATCTAAACACACTATTTTTTTGTTAGCATTCCATTATATGTGAGACTAGCTTGTGGTCTAAGAAACAATGACCCAAGGGCATATAATTTGTCAAAATCACCTGGGAATCACAACTAGCTTGGGTCACACCAAACCTTAACATGGTTGGATTTTGTTTTGTGTCTCCTCCCAACTACCGCAAGTTTCGAACCTTGAAGACCTTACATAACAAAACCCTCAAAATACAATCACGCTAGCGAGATTTTTAAAATATAAACATACTTTAAAAAAAATGAAAAACCTATTTAAAAATAAAATATTGAAAACACAAGTTAATAACTAATAATAATAAGTTGGAAATTAAATAAAAAATAAACAAAATAAAACATAAAATAAAAAATTTGGGAAAAAACAAAAAACAAACTTGGGCCCCTTTCCCCGTCTCCCTACACTTTATCCAAAACTCAGTGGATACCTTCGATTTTTGACATTTGACATTTAAAAACTATGACAAAATAAATCTATCACAAGAACAATGTATTAGAAATACATGGATATCATCCAATAAGTAATCTGGTAGAAGGTGAAACAATGGCCATAAGAAATGTTTTAAAACTAATATAAAAGTAAACACGTTGAGCCAATGGCCATAATAAATGTATTAAAACTATTATAAAAGTATAAATTAATCTGGTGGTCAAGTGCCACAGAACCTCAAAGTTTCCAGTTTTTAGTTTCTGGAATTTCACTTGCCAACTAAAAGGGAGATTTTCAACTTTATTCTATTAGTTGAACTATTTCTCAAAGTTTACATGAATTGGTTGATTGCATGTAATAATTATTTTATTCCTATGTTTTACTTATAGGGATGATGGGGATCATGTCAGTTATGAATAGAAAGAAAGGTGGAAGATGAGGGCGACTTCTAGGTCTAGCCGATGCACATATTGGACATGAAGATCAAAGTTTTTTTTAAAGAATTTTGAAGAAATCTAAATATACATATTTATAGATGCATTGAAGATAATGCATAAATAAGGGGAAGGGAATGTAATACCTCGACTTGACCCCTGGATTGTAAATGTATATGTACATATGATACTAGGTTGGTGAGTCGATATGTTTTGGGTTAGAGTGCTTGTAAATATGAAAGGCTAGAGAGCCTATATATTGAAAGGCCAATGAGTCTAGTAATGCAAAATGTACATACACTTGTATGTATTAATAAAAATAACACTATGGTTGCAGACCAGTGGATGAAAAGAGTATGGGGGCCTAGGAATCCATGAGAGGGAAAGGTGAAGAGACTAGAGGGATCAACAAGGTGGATAAGCCAAGAAAATATTATCTTTACTCCTAGCCTAAGCTATAAACGCAAGAGATATATTTCCTTAGTGAAAGTTATATCGTAATTCCAAAATAAGGTAAAGGAGAATACAATTAAAATGCATTGTGATATAGTTCCTTAAACCATATTCACGTTTTTATCCTAAGTTTCCAAAGTGGGGAAAGGGGATGCATGGGTGCCAAGTGTCAAGTAAGGGCCATGTATACTTAAGCCCAATTTCTAATGGAAATTGAACCATTCTATCCTTTCTATGTCATGGTTTCCACGACCTTCATGTTACTAGTGCCATGCCCAATGTGTCATGCCCCATATTATTGTTAAATAAATAATAATAATAATAATAAATAAGTATAATAATTATCATAAAGGGATCATCATAATTAATCAAAAATAAATATTTGGGTAATAAAAAAAGGGTAAAATAAGTAAAGGTAATTTGTGGAAAAACAGTAAAATAAGATAAAAAATAATTACATAAGGATAAGTCAACCCTAGAGATAGGGTTCTTATCATGGATGGATTCTATATAAGGACAGAGAAGAAGGATACAAGATAATATCCTTTTTCTTGGGTAGTTTGAAGACAATGCTAAGAAGAGAGGGGATGATAGTGGATTGAGGGCTCGGGGGCTCTTAGTCGTGATGATTGAGAGAAGAATTGACCCCCACACTTTGTTGCAGCTTGTTGGGAATTTTGATCCATGGTTGGACACATCCTTATTAACACTGGGGAGTTTATACCCAGGGTTTGTCCAGAGTTGTCCAAAAAAACCCCCAAAGCATTGACATATCAATCCTCGACCAAGGTCAAGGAAGGTCTCACCTGAGATGCAGAGAGGATTACAAAGACCATAAGGTCTTGTGATAGGGATGAAGGCTAAACAAACAAAAAGTCATCAGGATTGGCATCCATGCAACTCATATCTGTAAAATTATTAGGACTAAGAATTAAAACAATACACACACATATTCAACTCATACATGATAGACACATAATAGATCAGAAATGTCACATATTTACTACTAGAGCCATTCCATCACAATAGAGATATGCATCACACATGACAGATACATATGACATCCTTAGGACTGCATATCTTGTCTATATAAATCTTTGTAATTACAACATGCTACACAATGAGCCTTTGCTCAACACTCAAACATACATAGAGATATAAATATATTCAAAGCATTATAATATTACAATAGGCTCAGAGCGAGCTCAATAATAAGGACTCATTGAATCTCTTTTCCTCAATATATAACTAGCTAATTGTTGATGGGACATAATGACCCATTCTATCAGATGAGGGAAAACACACGATGTTAGGTTCCAATTAGACCCACTCTCATTTGGGATAGCATTTGTGACCAGATTTTGGCCTAGTTGTTGATCTAACTAATATTCCAACCAAATATGAATATGAGAATCAAAGGTTCTTAGATGAATTAAAAATAAAAAATCCTAACTGACTAATTCTAAGCTAAGATGAATGATTATATATATAAGATGCAGTTACTATGTTATTTTATACTACCCTATCCTGATAAGGAGAAAACTAAAAATGATGAGTATAGTGAAATATTCATATTACTTGCATAGAATAAATTCATAATACAAGTAACATGAATGTTTAACAGCACAACCAGTTAGAATCAATTAATTTATTGATTGAATTCATCACACCGTCGCTGGACTCAATTTAAAAATCATGGTAATTGTAAACATGAGAACATTAATTCAGAAGTAATTCATAAACCAACATTCACATACTACAGGAATAAACATGCATAAATTGAATAATCACATTCCTACACATCAAAGCCACAATCTTCAAAAATGACTTTAGTTTCAAATTCACATGCAATAAAAATATTGTCTTTCTACATACAAAAACCGAAATCCCTTTCTTATGGACAATCTTCCCTTTTATAATGAGGAGTGACTTCTTACATGATAATATTGAAATTATGAACCCAAGTCCATTTTACAAAATGACTCTTCATGTTCCAAATCAGAAAACAAGATAACAATAACAACAAAAGGAGATATCTGGGTACAGTTATGGAATTTTATCATCATGAGCTACTCTGCCCCTCCATCCGATCCTGATATTCTTCCCAGAAGGAATAATATTTCATTATGTCCTCAAGCTTTCCCGATTGCAATTTCTCCATGATTAAATCTCCAATGCAAAATTTGGTGGACACTTATTGATGTAACTTCTTTGCTATGTTTTTAACGAAGTGTTGGATTTCACTGGTGAGATGGGTAGGTCTTAACAAGTGTTCCTCCAAATATTATTTTTTCAATCTGATTTAAGCTCTGTATGCTTACTTGGTTGGTTTATTTGCGTTCTTCCACCTCAACAATTCTTCTGTAGGAAGGTGTTGCTTCTTAAATAGGGGGCATTGGATGCATTTTGATTTCTTCCATGAGATCACTAGATCTATTCCATCGACTTATGCAAGTGCCATTTGTTTCCTTTTAGGTGACCCTTACATTCATGAAAAGGGGTTTACAAGTGTCAAA
The DNA here is from genome assembly GCA_000966675.3 of Picea glauca. Lineage (NCBI taxonomy): Eukaryota > Viridiplantae > Streptophyta > Pinopsida > Pinales > Pinaceae > Picea > Picea glauca. The sequence goes on from JZKD02S1676828.1 coordinate 1,058,685, forward strand.
GAAAACATGATATCAGAGTCTTTCTCTATCGGATTATATTGGTAGTGTAATGGGGGGAGTCTTGCACATATCTTGCCAACAAGGAATCTTCTCTAAATCCTTGTGGGCTTCTTGATACTGTTGAGCACTCAACACACCCTAAAAATTCTATGTCCATTTTTACTTTTGCGTACCACTTGATCCTTTGCACTGTCTGTTTTGACTTCATTATGAAACTGATGCCTGCGCTTATCTTTTATGTTTTATGTTTGACATTTTTAATGTTTGCTTGAAAACAAAACAAAGAATCATCTTAACCATTAAAAGGTACTTAGAAACTACTTAAGGAATCATAAAACTAAAGCTTTCCCCAACGCGCTTAGGGAGTTTGACATCGGTAAAGATTAAAGGTGACAAAAATCATTTGAGAAGTTTAAAATAGTCGAGCGCCGATCTTCATCGGCGTCGGCAAACGGAAGTATTTATTTTGAAAATGAACTTTGGCAGGAATATCACCGAAGACCGATCCGTTTGTCTTCGGAAAGAAAATGAAAAGGTAAGCGTCGTGCAAGGAGAGGAGCGGTATCGCTGATCGCAAACACCCAATGTGATTTCGGCGTCGGGGAGTTACAAAATGATAATTCACAAAGTAAAAAAAATTAATTTTACATTTTAAATGTCGATCCTCGACGCCATCCAAGTATAGGAAGTCGCAATATCTATTTCCTTTAGTTCTTTCGATGTGAGTAAAGTCCGCAAGTGCAATCCTTACCCACCAGCCGAATGCTAAATTATATGTTTAAATATTTTAATAACCCCAGGTTAACAACGCCACATCAACATCAACCGATATCAGAAGTTTTAAAGGGAACATATCAACAAAATTACAATGCAATAATAACAATTATAAAATCCCACAATTTGTGCAAAAACTCAGATAAAAGAACACAATTAATTTACATCCAAAAGGGAACAGGATACATTCAAGATGCTTCAATTTTTTCATATAATTAAAATTTCCTGCCAAACTTGGGTCACATACAAATAGATACCATCGACGTCTTTACTAACCGGCCCGACACAGTGAGAGTATAAAACCATTACGACAAAAGAGAAAAAAAAAACTCTTAAGCATCACTTCGGGGAATACAAAGAAAGAGCCCGCCCATTATGCATCTCCTATGTGCAGACCCTCTCCCGGAATACTTCTCGCACCCTGTAATGTTTTCTTTTCCTCTTTCACTATCATCCTCTGTGCCTCGTGCAACTGCACAATTGTATCTTATGCTTCTCGAAGCTGTCTCTGGAGCCAAAATGTGCTTCCTCCGCGACCTTGCGACGTCGATACCTCCTGTTTCTTCACCGCCAACTGGCTCCACAAATCTCTATTTTCTTGGTAGAGTTTAGCTATGGCAAGTTGGGCCTACTCTAATTGCTGGATGGGACTCTTGATGGGAGAAAACAATTTTTTTTCCCTTCCCTTTCGTCTCTTGCTTCCTTTACTGGTAGTCCCCGCAGAATCCGACCAGTTAGTAAGCATCGTAGACACCTTAACAGTGGGATGTACACTCAGTTCAGCAGGGAGGCAATATTCCTCCCCTTTTCTCGTATCTTTTCTAAGCCTCCCCCTTCTCCCTGGTGTCCGTTCCTGAGGGGACATGACCCCCAACATACCTCTTTCAGACATAATTCTTCCCACCCCAACTTTTGTTAGAGGCGCCGACACCCTCTCCGAGAAAAGGCCTGTACCTCTTGTCAAAGATTCAAGGACACTGGAAGCCAATAAGAAAGAGTCCCAGGCACGTTGGGGCTCTGACCTGGCACTCCGACTACCTTGAAAACCCCATCCCTTGTTTAAAGGGGATCTCATAGTGAAATACTGTAGTAGCTTGGACATCTGTAGATGGTAAAGGACCACTACATAGATTTTCTCTTGAATGAACTCGCAATACTAGCATTACAGAGGTATAAAATTGACATATGCGTAGAATTCCCCACAGAACTCCTAGAATTTATAGCGAAACAAAGGAGCGAACCAGAGCGTGCCAAAATAAAACTCATGCCTCACGAAAGGATGTCTTAAAGACTTAACGCATCGTAGCTGCTCGACGAATGCAATCCAAAATGCATAAAATGTCGTCGATCGGAGTCGCAGGGGATGTACAATACGATCATTCCAATCTCTTTAAACTCCCCAACTTCCATTATTGACGAATGATAGTTGAAACACTTGGTGATATGGATTCTAGAGGCATTTGACGACTTAATTACTACAATATCCAACCCTCTCGGAGCATACATGTGCATGCTCAACTCTGGCATATTTTCTCGGCCCCAAAAGTCGAGTGGCTACTATGACGGTTCCGACGCTCATATCCGCCATACTTGATTTTCCATGCTATGGTGTGCTGACGTAACTCGCTTAAATTGAAGAGGAGTGGAGGCGTGGATAAAGACATCACAGGTCATTCAAAGGGGCAACTGGGACCACGTAAGTATTAAATGATCGAGACTAACGATATCCACAGGTACGCATCAATCTATTCTGTTTGTTTGTATCTTATATCATATTACTCAATCAATAAACTATCTCAACCCCAATTGTAGGGATGATTCCCCAATTACCGAACAAAGCTTGCTCTGTGATCTCGCCGAGGAACCCGAAAGAAACACCAAAGAATAATCGACAGAGCGATGAAGGATGCTAGGCTCCCCGAGTTCGCCACCCTCGATAATTTCATCGACCTGAGCAAAGTGGTCAAGTTGCATGTCGAACAAGACTCACTATGGACCGAAGAGTTCACAAAGATAACCGATGCGAGGCCAGGGAAAGTGAAACAATTCGAAGAACATATGATCAGAGCCTGAACCATGCTACAACAATTGAACTCTAGTTTAGTAAAGTACTAGGTGCATGCAGTAGAAGTATCTCGGGTCGACTGTTAAAGAAATTGTTAGAAGATAACGCCACGTGGTGATTTTTGTTTTGTTTAAACTACACTTAGCCGTTAGTTTCAGTTAAAAATTTATATTATAAATAAGGGAATCAACCAATTAGTCAATGGTCGATGGTTGTTGCAAGAAATATTTCTTTTTGGTTGTTAAGAATTATTTTGAAGCTGCTAGGAATTGAGAAGTCCTTCTGGACCAAAGACAAACTATTTTCATCAGATGCATGTGATTAGACTCGGAGAAGAACTACTTCCTATCCAGTTTCATGAATCATGCAGTAATGAGTAAGAGAAATTGATTCTGTTGTCAAGTTATCTGGTGAAATGTCTTGATGTTCTTTTCTTTAATGATGAAGATAAATCGTTTTGTTATTATGTGATGAAGGGTTATGGTAGATGATTTTGAGAATGCATGAAATTAAATGACATTAAGAATCCCTAAAGAAATCCTAGCAAATGAGAAACCCTAGACCTGCCCTAGTCAGCCGACCGATCACCAAGAAAAGATACCAGAG
>JZKD02S1676828.1:1102564-1128638 GCA_000966675.3 Picea glauca
TACAAAATGAATTGAAAGCTGTATGAAAACCTGTTAAAGAGCGGATGCTTGCAACGGGAAGAGACCGACACCATTCAAGAGAAGCTCCCTTCAATGAATACCTGAAGAGATTAATTTGGACATCCTCATGCATGATATTGTGTCGGTGGATAGCCTCATGGAAGTCCAGTAAATGATCAGCTGGTTCGTCCCAACTTGTTGCATGAAATTCAGGGAGGAAATATTCCCATTGGTCTCTATCAGGAAGTACATTAGGAAAACCAACTATCTGAGAAAAGTCACAGAAAGAAAACCTTTGAGCCATAATTTTCTCCATATCGAACTAGTGGAGTCACCAATCGATCCTCAAATCATGGATTCGCCAGGTGAAAGATGCGCAACTTCAAGTGTGTCTGGTCCTTGTTCACCATCAAAGGCCAGATCTTAACATTGTCATTACCCCAGGAAGCTTCTCAGGCTGAGAAAGCGGCTGCTGAAACCTTCTCGAGAAAGCTCCTTAGGGTCATCTTTCAGGTGTGCTAATAGTAGTCACAGCTGAAACAGTGATGTGGAAACAATGGAGTTGCCACAGTGGAGTCACCAGGTGCACATTAGCAATCTTTAAGGGCTCTGATGTCTGATGCACCTTCAGAATCAGAGGCTCAATGTCATTCTGCCAAGGGAAAAATCTTCAACTTTGTCCCCAGCATTGGTGCCAGAAATGTTAGCGTCGGAAGTCACTCCTGGATTGCTTGCAGGAGAAGAGCCCGACACCCATCAGTTTAATGTCACGATTTGTTTATAAAGGGGTGATCAAATGGAGATAAAGACTTGAGGAAATATCACTCTAACTCAGGGACTGGGTCTGGTGCATAAGTAACAAAGGAGGTCTTGATCTAACTTCTTCCAGTGGGTTGATTAAAAGGTGAATAGGTGGAAGACTTGGTAAGAAAGGTGAACAAACGTATTTGGGCAACATGCTTACAACAGTTTGCAGAGGAAAGACTCTGAATGCAAGATTCGCTTGGTTCAGGGTCTCAAGAAACTGAAATGGGACTTGACTAGATCCTCCAATTCCAAGTCGCTCAGCGCTGGGGAAAATCACAAGAACTGATTAGAAATGACGTAACTATTACAGTGATCCAACCTTCATCATCCTATAACAACTACATCTCGACTAGATCCTCCAATTCTGAGTTGTTCTAACACAGTGTAACAAAGACGTAAAAGAAACTGGCATTCAAAAGACAAGAAATCTCAAAATTTCATACATAGCCAAAGTATCAATGCTTCATTAAAGCTTTACAACCGGGAGCTCGGCTCAACCATCAATAGATACAAAAAATGGTGAAAACGCCTTCATATACTCAGAACAACAACAACAATAGAATTGAGACGTTGCATTGAAATATTTGTGTCTGCATGGCTTCTGATAGTCAACACTTGCAGTCTATGAATGATCGTGCAACTTATGGCAGACGCAATCGAACTCCTGACAGTTCCAATAGGTGAATCGACATGCCTTTAATTCTTTGTCGGGATTTCCCATTATGGCGGAGGTGATGTATAACCACCACCAACTACTTCAATAACTGCTTCATTGGGATTGAGGATGGCCCGACCAACTTGGCACTTTAGTGACGTATAAGACCCTTCGCGCTGCCACCTGGATCAGCTGAACAGCCTGATGGATAGGTGGGGAGGCCAGTGTGAGGGATGGGGCATATAATGGGAGTGGTGGCACCAAAACCATGAGGGTGTGAAAAGAAGTGACGAGGCGTGAGAGGGATGATAAAGGAAGACACATGGCGGAAGACGACAGGCGGAGGGGGTAGGAGATCAGATATAATGGGTTTTATTTTAGTGGGAGGCTGACATGGAAAGGAGCGGGACACATGGCGGATGGTGAGTGGAAGGTGAGATGGGGGAAGATACCAAACGGACTGAAAGGGACCCACGCTGGCTAAAATAAAAGCAGCTAAGAAGGATGAGACCATCCGAGCGTCGTTGATCCGGGCGCGCCGATCTTGGCCGTCAGAAATATATACGCCTGATTCTGTACCCCCCCCCTCCCCTTAAAGGTAGAAAGGCGGGGGGGGGGGGGTCCAGAATTGCCTCGCGCGCCGTTGATCTGGGTGTCATGATCTAGACCGTTGAAAAGGTGCACCCCTGATTCCAGACCCCCCCCTCCGCTTAAAGGTAGAAAGGCGGGGGGGCTCCGGAATCTGATGCGCCCCGTTGATCTGGGTGCATGAAATCCTGCCATCCAGAATTGACTGTCTCTTAGCACATGCGCATTTTGCACCTCGAACTTAGGGAAAGTGGGTTTTTACGCCATTCCTTCGCATTTTACCCCCCTTACTAGAAATATCGCTAACATTTGGCTCCATGGGGGATAGAGTCGTCCCTGCGATGCTCTAAGAACACTTTTGCAGATTCAGTGCCCTGCTGTTGGGCTATGGAGTCAAGCTCAAACCTCCTGCTGAGAAATATATGCCAAAAAGTAAACAAAACCAAACAAACTAAACATAGACGCTCCAAGGAGCTTATTTATGTACAGTTCTAAATTAATAAAACCCTTTACATGGGGCTAGGTGGAAGAAAATTTCCACCATATCCATTCAAGTAGCTTCCTGGATAGAAGCTCCTTCCTTCTATCGATGATCATCAACGGATGGTGTAACCATGACAGTAGAGCGGTTACACTCTTCAAATCCTCCTTACAGGCTGGAGTTGAGATGGAATAGGGTGGCTCCAAGGCATAGGAGAAATGCCACTCCATGTACTTGCAGACAGGGTTATAGAATGAGTGGAAAATTCTAGAAAATGGGCGACAGACACCCTCCTCTGCTACACAGCTGTTCACCTGTAGCTGAATATCTCTGATAAGCACAGGTTGATGGTGGACAACTAACGTAGGTTCGCTGCTCTCCAGCGGTGGCTGCTCGCTGACTGGCTCTGGACAGGAAATACTCTGCTCCTCTGGTTTGGTCTCCCCTAGGTTCGATTCGTATTCATCATAAATAAGGACCATGGGGTGGTTCTGTTTGCCGACTGGCTCTTCAGTATATCTATAGTGATCAAAAGTAGGATAATCTTGCTGCTCGTCATCACTATAATATATATCAAAGAGGGGTTGTCCTTCATTGATATGAACCTCCTCCAGAACAGGGATCCCGTAAAAAATTTCCATTTTAGGGATAGTGGGGACTACTGGTTTTGGATGCTCACATGTAATATTTTTCTATTTAATCCCAGGTAAATATATATCGTGAAAAACCCCCTGGAGAAAAAGAGGGGAAACTGTTTTCACAATAGTTTCTTCTTTAAAAATGGGAAGGCCTCCGTCCTCAGAAGCAGGGTTTCTAGGAGTATCTTCTTCAACCCGATACTCAGGTGATCCATCTACCATGGACCACATCTGCTCTGCAAAATCATAATCTCCACAAGAGGCGTGTTGATCCTCATGAACATCTAAAAGAACAGATGCATCTGATATGATGTCAGATGCTTCCGTTCTGGGGCTATCACAATTACTATCGTCCAACACCTCTATATTTTCACAGCAGATTCTTTCCTCCACAGCAAGGGCTTCATCATGGACCTGGTCTTCAGGGCCAGCAGAGGCTTCCTGAAGCGAAGAAAACTCCTCACAACATTTTTCAAGAAAACCATCAACTGGATAATAGTCTTTACAAAATGAATTGAAAGCTGTATGAAAACCTGTTAAAGAGCGGATGCTTGCAGCGGGAAGAGACCGACACCATTCAAGAGAAGCTCCCTTCAATGAATACCTGAAGAGATTAATCTGGACATCCTCATGCGTGATATTGTGTCGGTGGATAGCCTCATGGAAGTCCAGTAAATGCTTAGCTGGTTCCTCCCAACTTGTTGCATGAAATTCAGGGAGGAAATCTTCCCATTGGTCTCTATCAGGAAGTGCAGTAGGAAAACCAACTATCTGAGAAAAGTCACAGAAAGCAAACCTTTGAGCCAGAATTTTCTCCATATCAAACCATTGGAGTCGCCAATTGATCCTCGAATCATGGATTCTCCAGGTGAAAGATGCGCAACTTCAAGTGTGTCTGGTCCTTGTTCACCATCAAAGGCTAGATATTAACATTGTCGTTACCCCAGGAAGCTTCTCAGGCTGAGAACGTGGCTGCTGAAACCTTCTCAAGAAATCTCCTTAGGGTCATCTTTCAGGTGTGATAACAGTAGTCACAGCTGAAACAGTGATGTGAAAACAATGGAGTCGCCACAGTGGAGTCGCCAGGTGCACAGTAGCAATCTTTAAGGGCTCTGATGTCTGATGCACCTTCAGAATCAGAGGCTCAATGTCGTTCTGCCCAGGGAAAAATATTCAACTTCGACCCCGTCAACGGCGCCAGAAATGTTAGCATCCGAAGTCACTCCTGGATTGCTTGCAGGAGCAGAGCCCGACAGCCATCCGTTTAATGTCACGATTTGTTTATAAAGGGGTGATAAAATGGAGATAAAGACTCGAGGAAATATCACTCTAACCCAGGGACTGGGTCTGGTGCGTAAGTAACAAAGGAGGTCTTGATCTAACTTCAGCCAGTGGGTTGATTAAAAGGTGAATAGGTGGAAGACTTGGTAAGAAAGGAGAACAAATGGCTTTGGGCAACAGGCTTACAACAGTTTGCACAGGAAAGACTCTGAATGAAAGATCCACTTGGTTCAGGGTCTCAAGAAACTGAAAGGGGACTTGACTGGATCCTCCAATTCCAAGTCTCTCAGCGCTGGGGAAAATCACAAGAACTAATTAGAAATGACGTAACTGTTACAGTGATCCAACCTTCATCATCCTATAAAAGCTACAGCTCAACTGGATCCTCCAATTTCGAGTTTTTCTAACACAGTGTAATAAAGACGTAAAAGAAATTGGCATTCAAAAGACAAGAAATCTCAAAAGTTCATACATAACCAGAGTATCAATGCTTCATTAAAGCTTTACAACCAGGAGCTCGGCTCAACCATCGATAGATACAAAAAATGGAGAAAACTCATTCATATACTAAGAACAACAACAACAACAAAATCGAGACGTTGCATTGAAAGCTTTGCGTCTGCATGGCTTCTGACAGTCAACACCTGCAGTCTCTGAATGATCATGCAACTTATGGCAGATGCAATCAAACTCCTGACAGTTCCAATAGGTGAATCGACGTGCCTTTAATTCATTTCCGGGATTTCCCATTATGGCGGAGGTGATGTCTAACCACCACCATCTACTTCAATAACTGCTTCATTGGGATTGAGGATGGCCCAGCCAACTCGACACTTTAGTGACGTGTAAGACCCTTCGCGCTGCCACCTGGATCAGATGAACGACCCGATGGATAGGCGGGGAGGCCAGTGCGAGGGATGGGGCATATAATGGGAGTGGTGGCACCAAAACCACGAGGGCGTGACAAGAAGTGACGAGGCGTGAGAGGGCCGATAAAGGAAGACACATGGCGGAAGACAATAGGCGGAGGGGTTAGGAGATGAGATATAATGGGCTTGCTTTTAGCGACAGGCTGACATGGAAAGGAGCGGGACACATGGAAGATGGTGAGTGGAAGGTGAGATGGGGGAAGATACCACATGGACCGAAAGGGACCCACGTTGGCTAAAAGAAAAGAAGTTGAGAAGGATGAGACCATCCGAGCACCGTTGATCCGGGCGTGTCGATCTTGGTCGTCAGAAAGATGTACGCTTGATTCCGGACCCCCCCCTCCTCTTAAAGGTAGAAAGGTGGGGGGGGGGTCCAGAATCGCCTTGCGCGCCATGATCTAGACTGTTGAAAAGGTGCACCCCTGATTCTGGACCCCCCCTCTGCTTAAAGGTAGAAAGGCAGGGGGGCTCCGGAATCCGATACGCGTCGTTGATCTGGGTGCACGAAATCCTGCCATCTAGAATTGACTGTCTCTTAGCACATGCGCATTTTTCACCTCAGACTTAGGGAAAGTGGGTTTTTACCCCACTCCTTCACATTTTACCCCCCTTACCAGAAATATCGCTAACATTTGGCTCTATGGGGGATAGAGTCGTCCCTGCGATGCTCTAAGAACACTTTTGCAGATTCAGTGCCTTGCTATTAGGCTATGGAGTCAAGCTCAAACCTCCTGCTGAGAAATATATGCCGAAAAGTAAACAAAACCAAACAAACTAAACATAGATGCTCCAAGGAGCTTATTTATGTACAATCCTAAATTAATAAAACCCTTTACATGGGGCTAGGTGAAAGAAAACTTCCACCATAGCCATTCAAGTAGCTTCCTGGATAGAAGCTCCTTCCTTCTGTCGATGATCATCAGCATATGGTGTAACTATGACAGCAGAGCAGTTAAACTCTTCAACTCCTACTTACAGGGTGGAGTTTAGATGGAATAGGGCGGCTCCAAGGCATAGGAGAAATGCCACTCCATGTACTTGCAGACAGGGTCATAGAATGAGTGGAAAATTCCAGAAAATGGGCGACAGACACCCTCCTCTGCTACACAGCTGTTCACCTGTATCTGAATATATCTGATAAGCACAGGTTGATGGTGGAAAACTGATGTAGGCTCGCTTCTCTCCAGCGGTGGCTGCTCGCTAATTGGCTCTGGACAGGAAATACTCTGCTCCTCTGGTTCGGTCTCCCCTAGGTGCGATTCGTATTCATCATAAATAGGGACCATGGTGTGGTTCTGTTTGCTGACTGGCTCTTCAGTATCTCTATAGTGATGAAAAGTAGGATAATATTTCTGCTCGTCATCACTATAATATATATCAAAGAGGGGTTGTCCTTTATTGATATGAACCTCCTCCAGAACAGGGATCCCGTAAAAAATTTCTGTTTTAGGGATAGTGGGGCCTACTGGTTCTGGCTGCTCACATGCAATCTTTTTCTCTTTAATACCAGGTAAACATATATCATGAAAAACCCCCTGGAGAAAAAGAGGGGAAACCGCTTTCACAATAGTTTCTTCTTTAAAAATGGGAAGGCCTCCGTCCTCAGAAGCAGGGCTACTAGGAGTATCTGCTTCAACCCGATACTCAGGTGAGCCATCTACCATGGACCACATATGCTCTACAAACTCATAATCTCCATAATAGGTGTGTTGATATTCATGAACATCTAAAATAACAGATGCATTTGATATGATGTCAGATGCTTCTATTCTGGGGCTAACACAATTACTATCGTCCAACACCTCTATATTTTCACAGCAGATGCTTTCCTCCACAGTAAGGGCTTCATCATGGACCTGGTCTTCAGGGCTAGTAGAGGATTCTTAAAGCGAATAAAACTCCTCACAACATTTTTCAAGCAAACCATCAGCTGGATAGTAGTCTTTACAAAATGAATTGAAAGCTGTATGAAAACCTGTTAAAGAGCGGATGCTTGCAGCGGGAAGAGACCGACACCATTCAAGAGAATCTCCCTTCAATGAATACCTGAAGAGATTAATCTGGACATCCTCATGCGTGATATTTTGTCGGTGGATAGCCTCATGGAAGTCCAGTAAATGCTCAGCTGGTTCCTCCCAACTTGTTGCATGAAATTCAGGGAGGAAATCTTCCCATTGGTCTCTATCAGGAAGTGCATTAGGAAAACCAGCTATCTGAGAAAAGTCACAGAAAGCAAACCTTTGAGCCAGAATTTTCTCCATATCGAACCAGTGGAGTCGCCAATCGATCCTCGAATCATGGATTCACCAGGTGAAATATGTGCAACTTCAAGTGTGTCTGGTCCTTGTTCACCATCAAAGGCCAGATCTTAACATTGTCATTACCCCAGGAAGCTTCTTAGGCTGAGAAAGTGACTGCTGAAACCTTCTCGAGAAAGATCCTTAGGGTCAGCTTTCAAGTGTGCTAACAGTAGTCACAGCTGAAACAGTGACGTGGAAACAATGGAGTTGCCAGAGTGGAGTCGCCAGGTGCACAGTAGCAATCTTTAAGGGCTCTGATGTCTGATGCACCTTCAGAATCAAAGGCTCAATGTCGTTTTGCCCAGGGAAAAATCTTCAACTTCGTCCCCGGCAACGACACCAGAAATATTAGCGTCGGAAGTCACTCCTGGATTGCTTGCAGGAGAAGAGCCCGACACCCATCAGTTTAATGCCACGATTTGTTTATAAAGGGGTGATAAAATGGAGATAAAGACTTGAGGAAATATCACTCTAACTCAGGGACTGGGTCTGGTGCGTAAGTAACAAAGGAGGTCTTGATCTAACTTCAACCAGTGGGTTGATTAAAAGGTGAATAGGTGGAATACTTGGTAAGACAGGTGAACAAACGGCTTTGGGCAACAGGCTTACAGCAGTTTGCAGAGGAAAGACTCTGAATGCAAGATCCGCTTGGTTTAGGGTCTCAAGAAACTGAAAGGGGACTTGACTGGATCCTCCAATTCCAAGTCGCTCAGCGCTGGGGAAAATCACAAGAACTGATTAGAAACGACGTAACTGTTACAATGATCCAACCTTCATCATCCTATAACAACTACATCTCGACTGGATCCTCCAATTCCGAGTTGTTCTAACACAATGTAACAAATACGTAAAAGAAACCGGCATTCAAAAGACAAGAAATCTCAAAAGTTCATACATAGCCAGAGTATCAATGCTTCATTAAAGATTTACAATCGGGAGCTTGGCTCAACCATCGATAGATACAAAAAATGGTGAAAATGCATTCATATACTCACAACAACAACAACAACAGAATCAAGACATTGCATTGAAAGCTTTTTGTCTGCATGGCTTCTGACAGTCAACACCTGCAGTCTCTGAATGATCGTGCAACTTATGGCAGACGCAATCGAACTCCTGACAGTTCCAATAGGTGAATCGACGTGCCTTTAATTCATTGCCGAGATTTCCCATTATGGTGGAGGCGATGTCTAACCACCACCAACTACTTCAATAACTACTTCATTGGGATTGAGGATGGCCCGACCAACTCGACACTTTAATGACGTGTAAGACCCTTCGCGCTGCCACCTGGATCAACTGAATGACCCAATGGATAGGCAGGGAGGCCAGTGAAAGGGATGGGGTGTATAATGGGAGTGGTGGCACCAAAAACATGATGGCGTGACAATAAGTGACGAGGTGTGAGAGGGCCGATAAAGGAAGACACATGGCAGAAGATGACAGGCGGAGGGGGTAGGAGATGAGATATAATGGGCTTTCTTTTAGCGGGAGGCTGACGTGGAAAGGAGCGGGACACATGGTGGATGGTGAGTGGAAGGTGAGATGGGGGAAGATACCACACAGACCGAAAGGGACCCACGCTGGCTAAAAGCAAAGCATATGAGAAGGATGAGACCATCTGAGCGCCGTTGATCCCGGCACGCCGATCTTGGCCGTTGGAAAGATGTACGCCTGATTCCGGACCCCCCCCCTCTGCTTAAAGGTAGAAAGGTGGGGGGGGTCCAGAATCGCCTCGCACGCCGTTGATCTAGGTGTCATGATCTAGACCATTGAAAAGGTGCACCCCTGATTCCGGACCCCCCCCCTCCGCTTAAAGGTAGAAAGGCGGGGGGGCTCCGGAATCCGATGCGCGCCGTTGAACTGGGTGCACAAAATCCTGCCGTATAGAATTGACTGTCTCTTAGCACAAGCGTATTTTGCACCCTGGACTTAGGGAAAGTGGGTTTTTACCCCACACCTTCGCATTTTACCCCCCTTACTAGAAATATCGCTAACAAAACTTATGAATCTGGTTGAGGGTTTTCCTTGTAAATATGTTGGATGTCCTCTTGGAAGTTTAGGGCTTGTTGTAGAATGGTTTTGGGGCAGATCTATTGAAGTACATTGTTAGTGCACTTAGTTTGATTTATTGACATATCTTGTGGTGCATTGTGAGAGACACTTGTTATTGGTCTTGGTATATGATTGGATTATGAATGATACATCCTTGAGGCTACATAAAAGTGAGGTTATGGAATATGGTTTGATGTAAGGGTTTATGGTATTTGGTTATGGATAGTGTGATGTATTGCTAAGGAACTTTTGATGGTTATATTGGTATATGGTTGAGATACATGTTGGATACATGGTTGAGACAAGTAGTTGATGAGTTGGCACATACATGAGGCGTATAGTTGATGATGTTGGTACATATTGATGAGTCATAGTTGATGTGTAGTTGATGCATGATTGGTATATACTTGGTACATGGTTGGAGGCACTTGTTAGCAGTATTGTTGACACATGGTTTATGGATGATGTAGCATACTTGTCTTGGTATATTATTAGAAACACATATTGATCTTGGTGATGATTATTAGTTGTTGTGATATGCTTGGTTGATGCACATCTTGGTGATATTGTGCGTATGGTTGAGAGTTGTCTTGGCGATTAATATTGGTGAGTAGATATGATTTGGTTGATAATATTGATGAGATAGGTTGTTGTGATAAGTTGTTTGGACAGGTTGTTGTTATAGGTTATTTGTATAGGCTTGGTGCATGGTTGATGCACTTGTTTATGGTACAGGTTGATGCATGGTACATGTTGGCACATGTCATTGGTACATGTTGTTTACATGTTATTGGTACGGGTTGATTACATATTTTTTTGTACAGGTTGTTACAAGTTGTTTGGTGCAGGTTGATTGGTACATGTTTACAACAGTATATCTCACAGTGATAGTGTGACAATGCTTGCATCATTCTACTTATATTTTAGGGCAGTTGAATGGGGCAAGGATAGGTGGTTGTAGCCACCTTTCTGTTGTATCCGGAGAACATAGGGGGTTGTAGCCTTTTTCTAGTTGTAGCCAAAGAATTGGGGATTTGAGGCTTCCCTTAGGTTGTAGCCTGAGAAAATAGGGGGTTGGAGCCTCCTTCCAATTTTAGTTGGAGAATTGGAAGTTGGTGCTTCCTTGAATGTAATTCTTGACATATAAGAAATTCATTTCGTGGTTTTATCCCACATTGGGTTTCCATGTAAATATGGGTGTATTGTGCATTGTGTGGATGTGTTTGTTATTGTTTATTATGCACCGATGAATGTTAATGCTTATGATACAATAAGATATTGATGATCAATAGATGAACATGGTTGAATAAGTAAAAGAATAAACTTTTTGGTTTAAAGGATTAATAATTGGTATAATTGTTCATTACTGATTCACCCCGCCTCTAAGTAATCCAACAAGCCTCTACCTCATCAACCAATTTCTTTGCCTTGGCTTCTTCAAATTTATTCATTTGAAGTGCCACTTGTTTTTCCTTAAGTTCATTTTATTCTCTTATTCTTTCCTCCTCGGATTTCCTTCTTTGATATTCTTCTTCATCTTGGAGTCTCTTTTGTTCCAAATTTTCCTCTTTTCTAGCTTTTTCTTTCTCTTTAACATTGTTGTTGACTTGTTCCTGTTGGATAAATCTCTGGAATTGGTCGATTGCCACTCTCTTTATTTCCTCTTGTTCACATTCAAGCTACTACCTGGTAGCATCATTGGGTAAATTATGTAGGGATTTTTTGCAATCTAGGGAAAAGTAGGGGAGTGTTACCAGTAGTTCAATGTATGTAAGGAAGCATAAATTCACATATACATACATATATACAAAGACATACAAAAAGTAGTGGAAGCCCAAAGAAAATACTTTATTAGATAGATGATTCAATACAACACAATAGATATAATATCTGTCATAGAGCTATATTTCTTCATACAAGCTTGTCTATTTATACCTATATATTCAGTTACCAGGTAGTTGTAACTACTTAACTACCTAGATCGGTTGATTAACAAAACTCTTGAACGACTCATACTTTCAACTTAAACAATCAACCGACTAACTCTTAATTGACTGTTGAGTCTAGTCAACAGATTCGACTATCCCTTACAACATCTCCCCCCACCTCAATTCCTTTCTCGTCCCGAGAAAGAGGGGAGTAAAATAATTTTTTTTGTTTACATTGATTTCTTACAAATAGAAAGTTATAGAAAGAGAGAAAGAAGATGAAATATAGCCAACATATCTTGAAGAATTTATGTAGCTTTGTCTGATTGTCCTTTAGTATCTCTTTTTACTTCTTTGAATGTATGAATTTGACATCATCCCTGATTTTGATTCCACAGTTATCTTTCCTTCCCACATAAACATTTTACTTGAAATGATCTTTTGACATTTTATTTTTGTGCTTTGTCCAATTAACCTGAACTGGACTGTGACTTTCAATCTTAGAGAAGATTTTCGAGTGCTTCCCTAATCCCAAGAATTAAGTTGATGAAACCAGAGGGGGAACCCCTTACTTTTCACGAGGCTGGATCTCTTCTTTTAAATTCTGTAACCACGATGGCCGAACAACTTCTGCATTATGAGGGTCTAGTCCAGAAGGGTCATCATATTCTATGCTCATCGTTCCCATGGTTGATGTTTACAAACTTAACTAAGTGAATACTGGTTTTTTTCTTTCCTCTAGCTTTAATATATAGAGTCTAGTTTCATGATCTTGAAGGAAACTAATAGGGTAGCGGGATGCCTCACACATGACTTAATCTTAGTAGATCGCGAGTTTTCTTAGAATCACATGCTTAATGATGAACATTGTCCCATGCTACCGAATCGACTCTTATTGATATGATCTTTACTGGATTGTTATATTCTGACAAAATATTTATGGTCTTAAAGAGAGATATTGTTTCTCCTCACCCAGTGATCAATGGATGTGTGCGTCTTAACCATGAATGTTGAAGGGATGGTGGAATCATCCAAGGAGATGTCTATGTTAATCCTAAAATGACATTCTTGTGGGTCTTGTTGATCATTAATTGAATCATTCTGCAATTGGTTATCGTACATGTCGAGGAATATGGTGGTTATATTGGTGGCTGCACAATGGTCTTCTCCATTGCATTGGTCATTAATCTTTATTTCATTCTCGTCGATCCTTTCCTTCCGTGACTTAAATGCACCATATTTTCTAGAGTTGATTTTTCATGGTAGATTTTTTCTTATGTTCGACCGACTAGGTATCCTTTATTGATGCATGGTCAGTATAGGGATCGACCCACTATTGCTCTTGAGTCATCGAGTTTGTTATTGTCGGATCTACTTAGTCGATGTTCTTGATAGCTAGTCTGCTCCTCCATTTTGTTGTACTTCCCCCTATTTGTATGATAAACACGCTCACTTGAACCATGCTCTCTTGAATCTTGCTTTCTTCCTTGGGATATGTCTCAATCAATTGACTTTATTTTCATGAGGATTTGTCTTAATTCGAGAGATGGAGTGGTGTATTGATCATGTCTTCTTCTGCTTAGTCTATGGCTCGATGAGGATATTCTTTATCTCTTCATTCTACTTTTCCTTTCTTTTCTTTGAGGATTTGAAAGTTCTTTAATATTTATCTTTCCCTATAGAGGTTTCTTGTACTTGTATTTCTATACTTGAATTTTATAACTGGCTTTGGTTTATTAATACAAGAAGGATTTATTTTCTTAATAATGTGATTAGTCTATATTTTTCCGACTTCGACCACACTGTTATATTTTCCTTTCCAGCTCTGGTCGAACCTGTTGGCATTTTTCCTACTAATTTTTCCAACAGGGTTTCCCACCTTCTATGTATAATACTTTTTTAAATGGGATCCATTAATTAATTTATTGAATGGATTCCCTAACAAGGTTCGGAGTTGAACCACTCTTATCGGTTGAATGTCTTCTAAAACATAAGGCCCAAACCATGTTTTCTCTAGCTTTCTTGGTTTTCCTTTTATTTGACAGTTGTATAACAAAACTAAATCTCCATTTTTGATGTCCTTTTTCTTTAAATGATGGTCGTGTGATGCTTTCTATTTTTGGTTTTGTACTTCCTCATGGTGCATTGCAATTAATATTCCTTCTTCTAGCTTATTTAATTGGTACAACCAGTCGTTCATGCTTCTTCCTTGGTCGAATTTAGCCACGGTTTCTACCTTGTCAGAGTTGGACCAAAATTGAAATGGAATGATGAAAATTGAAGGGAATTTGTCTAGCTGATAGTTTATAAGAAGATCTATATGCTCATAATACTGCATGAATTTTATCATCCCAGTCGCTGTTGTTGATACCACATATTTTGGTGAGTCCTTTATGCAATGTTTTATTAAATGATTCGACAACCCCATTTGCTTGGGGGTGATATGTTGTTTTTCATATATGATTGATCAAAAACTTATTTACCAGGACTTGGATTGTTTCATTTATGAAGTTTGTTACCTGGTCACTGATTAGTGTAAGTGGACATCAAAACATCATGATTATGTTTTCTTAAATTAATTTCTCCACAACTTATTTGGTGCATGATTCAACTGGTCCAACTTTTTCCCATTTGGTGATGTATTCTACTACAATAATGATATATTTGGTTTTGGTTCTTTTTTCTCTACGAGAAAAAGGGCCAACAAAGTCGACAACCTAGATTTCAAATGCTCTATTAGAGTTCACTGAGCTTAGTGTAATTTCATTCTTCCATAGAGGTATCTGAATCCTTTGACAACTATCACACTTTCTAACCTGATCCTGACAGTCTTTATGTAAATTAGGCCACCATAGACCTACCTAAAGTATCTTCCAAGTTGTTGTGTCAGGCTGGAAGTGGCCCCCAATTGGTCCTATGTGAGCCTCGTTAATAATATCTTCTCTTTCATGCTCAAGAGTACATATACTTGGGATATCATCGAGTACAATTTTGTATAGATATCCATTTATAATGGTGAATGGTGTTGCTTTTAGGGCTAGCACATTATTTTTATTTTTTAGGAGATCCTATGGAGCCTTTCTGTCTTCCAAAATTTTTTCTATATCCTCAAGATATTTTGGGTAAATTTCGTCTCAAAACATATGTGTGTCTGGTAGGTCGTCGTCTATGCATATCGAGTCCTCTCTAGTTTCAAGTCGAGATGGATGGTCGGTTCTGACGTTATTTTTCACAGGTCGGATGATTATGTTGAATTCAAATTCCTGGAATAACAAAAACCAACAACATATATTTTCTTGGTGAACCAATTTTTTCACTAAATATTTTAATGTATGATGATCTTTAAAGAATGTGAAAGGGTTGGTGAGTAGGTGATGTAGAAACTTTTGTAATATGAATATCATCGGCAAATCTTCCCTTTCCATGGTTGAATAGTTCCTTTCTTCTTTGTTTAATTTCCTTCTGGCGTACGCGTTTGGGTGGTCGATTGTGTTCTCTTATGGTTGTACTAGAACCGACTCGACAACAATGTTCGAAGCATCGACATGGATGTGAAACCTTCTCGACAGTCAGAAAATATTAATATGGGGGATTCAACCAGTTTATTCTTTAAGAATTCAAATGATTATTGGCAGTCTTGATTCCATATGAACTCGATTTCTTTCTGGAGAATCTCATCCATTGGGAATGTGATATCTGAATAATAGAATAAAAATTGTCTATAGTATTCAGTGTGTCCAAGAAATATTTTAATTTGTTTCTGATTTACAGGCGACTTCAATTCAAGGATGATTTACACCGCCTTTGCATACCACATGGCCTAACAAAATTCCAATTGGTGTGGAAAAGATGCACTTCTTAATGTTAAGATATAGTTGGATTTGTTTACATCGTTCAAGCATCAATATAATCCATTGTATATGGTTTTTGAATAAGTTGTATATCGTCCAATAATCGAAGTAAAAATCCATCATTTTGTATATATACTCTTGGAATGATTTGACCACTATTCTTGAGAAAACTATTGGGGAATTATTCATCCCAAATGGCATAAATTTATAGGCAAAACAACCAAATTCCGAGACAAATATTTGTCTTCGGTTGATCCTCTTTGGCTATTGGTAATTGATTACATCTTGAGAATTCGTATGTAAATGAATAACATTCATGACTCATGAATTCATTAATTATTTCATTGACAAAGAGAGTGGGAAATGGATCTGTTAAAGTTAGTTTGTTGAGACCTATGAAGTCGATGCAAATTCTTAACTTTTTAGGGCCATGATTCTTTGGTTGAACCACCATAGGACTTTCCCATTCAACTTTGTCAATTGGATATATGATGCATGCTGACAACATTCCTTCAATTTCCTTCTGAATGATGGGATTGTATTTGTGAGTTAATTTGTATGGTCGATTTTTTATTGGGTTTTCTCCTGGAATGAGTTCAATTTTCATCTCTCCCATTTCTTCTACAAGTCCTTTTAGATCTTTATAGTCTCATGAAAATACATCTTGATATTCTTTGAGTAAGTATACTATGTCAGTTGTCTCCTTCTCTATCCAATAGTCTCCTACTCATGCCATTTTTGGTCGATTGTCATTTGATATGTTGAATTCTTTAGTTTTGATTTCAACATCCATCTACTTTAATGGATTTGGTTCGTCGAGATAACGTTCCCCTTCTTTGATTTTGGTGAATCTCTCCTACAAGTCGAAATGTTTGTGATCTTATTTTTCTTCCTTAGATATTTTTAACACTGATTTTACATTGTTTTGCAATGTCAGGTGATCACTTTTCCATCGAAAGATCTAGCCCGAACATCTTATATTCTCCATGTTGATTCTTTGTGTTGTCGTAGTTCCATTATTTTCTGTCAAAACAATGTTGCAAGTCGATATCAAGCCTTGATCGACTGTGATATTCCCTTTTTCCTTTTGTGTAGCTGGAGTCGTGTTTTCTAAAAAACAATTGATCCGTTGCGCTGCTTCTCTTAGATGCTCCTCCTCTGGGGTGAACTTGAAGTCTTGGATAAAGTTTTCTTTGATGTCGAACCAATTTAGTGTATGTCCACAAGATTACTTGATCTTGTAACATTTATTTGGTATTTCATCTAATGTGCTTGGAAACATGTGGGGCCATATCCTTTCATCTATGTATCCTATTATGTGTCATTCATTCTTGAAATGATTAATATGTTCAAATGGATCAAACACAATATTGAAAATGTGATCCAGATGGATATCGGTGGCCACCCATATTTTCCAACTGGCTCAAAACAGTTTTTTGACAATTTTGGCAATTTACTATTTTTAGTAGTTTTAACTTCCGAGGCCATTTTGAGGGCCTAAATGAAGGTTTTTCAGGATAAATCTCCTCAATGATAGCCAAAAGAATGATTGATCCCCCAAAATGAATCTCCTCGATGATACCTTTCCAACGGGATATCACACGCCTAAAACGTAGATCGTATGCAAAAGTTACGACCCCGTGAAATTGATGTACTAACTTACCCAAACAGGGCCCACATGACTTTTGGCGCTTCATCTCCTAGGGTTAGGATTTTGGATGTCTGGGGTTTTTGGCATTCTTTCTTATTGTAAAAATGCGTTTAGAGCCTCATTGTAACCTTCTTCTTGCGAATCTGCGCTTCCATCACATCTCTTCTTAGAGATAAGCCACCATCATTCTAGCAAGCTTGTTTCCCCTGCATTTTACAGTTTCAGCTCATTTCGCTATTGAATAGAAAACCAGTTTTACTGTATCTCTGTTATTTTGTGTTAAGAACCTATTAATAATCTGTATTCATTTCGTTTTGCTCATAAAATCTGAATCAGTGGTATCAGAGCGGTCTGCTCCTTGTTGTCTTAATGCATGTCCCCAACGAGGTCAGAGTACAAAGAGTTGTGTCTCAAGCTTGTTTCTCTTGAGGACATAAGCTCTCGCATGCCCAAGCGACCTCCCATGGAAGGAGAAAAGAAAGATGACAGGACAAGAGATCCTTTCAAACTTTTGATTGAGGAAGCCCTCATGCAACAGAGGAACGCGATGATGGATAGTTTTGTGCAAATCCTTCGGTGACTAACAACAGACGACACATCTTCTTCGAATGAAGGCGCCGCCCCCTTCAAGGTACAAATAAACTTTTATATTCCCATATTTGAAGGTCAGATAGACGCAGATGCTGTAGACAAGTGGTTGAATCTACTAGAAGGTTATCTTTCTGTCCATAACTTTTCGAATAGAGAAAATATTACTTTTGCGCTCCTCAAAGCCATTCCCCATGTTAAAGATTGGTGGGAAACTTTTTGTGAGAAAAAGGAAATAGAGGAAACCTCATTGTTTTTAGTCATGGCCACCTGGGAATCCTTCAGGGATGCTATTAAGAAACAATACTACCCTTTCAGAAGTTATGAAGACTTGTATACCAAATGGACCACATTACGACAAGAAAGAGACCAAGCAGTGTCAGATTTTAGAAATATCTTCCATACCTTGCGCACCAAGTTGGGTATCAAAGATTCATAGAAACACATGGTGCTCAAGTATCATGGTTCTCTACATAGATACATCCAGACTGAAATGGAATTTCTGGACATCTCATCCTTGGGTGCAGCCTACTGATATGCTGTCAAAATCGAGCAGAAGCTCAAACAAAAGACGCGACAATTTGGGCTTGGGAACCCCTCAAAACAAGAGCCAGGAAAGGGCGGCCTCAACCCACTAAACAAAGGACAGAGAAAATATGGATAGTATCAGGACAACCAGTCCAAGCCATAAGAAAATAAGGACACCAGAAAGACAAAGAAAGATACCAGGAAGTGGTGCGACTTCCATAAGATCCCTTGGCATAACACTGCTAAATGTCGCTCAAAGTAGTCACTGGTGGACGAAGTGAAAGCCTTTGAATTAGATGCAGATTCTGACTTTGAGCCAGAACTAGAAAGGGGAATATGGATCATTGACACAGAACCCAGTGCCACCATTGCTACCACCAAGCTCCATCCTGGTGAACCAGATGAGCCAGAAGAAGGAGAGCACCTCTTCCAGTCACAGATGTGGGTAAAAGGCATCCCGCTGCACTTCATCATGGATAGAGATATCAAAAAGAACCTCATCTCAGTAGAGGTCATCAAGTGGCTAGCCTTGCCAACAATACCGCACCCACAAACCTACACCATTGGATGGCTCCGCCAAGGAAGCAATCTCCACGTCAGCCAACAGTGTCGACTGTCGTATGAAATCAATCCCTTCAAAGATGAGGTATTGTGTGATGTTGCTCGTCTCGAAGTTTGTGATGTTCTTTTGGGCCAACCTTATTTATGGAAACATCATGCTGTATATGAGTCTAGGCCTCGTAGTGTTATTATTACTTTGAACAAGAAATTGTACAGGATACCTGAGGCAGTCCCACCTAGTGCTATTTCCTTAATCTCTACTAAGCAATGTAGGAAGGTCATCTCTCAAACAATGAAGTTTGTCTTCTTCGTGATTCGCTCTCAGAATAAGAGAAATATCACAGCCACATCTAGGGTCTCTGTGGCCGACCTCTGCACATAGCAGAAGCAAGTAGATAAGGTCATGGAAGAATACTCAGATATCTTCTCCTCACCTACAGGGCTACCTCTGCACTTCCAGGTCAAGCACCCCATCAATATGACCCCTAGCGCACCACTGCCCAATGGGCCAGTCTATCATCCCTCTTTGTTAGAGAATGAGGAGATCAAGTGATAGATCCAAGAACTGCTTCAAAAGGGGCACATCCACCCCAATTCATCACCTTGCGGGAGCCCAATCATGCGGGTATAGAAGAAAGATGGAACCTGGCGACTCTGTATTGATTACCGGGCTCTGAATAAAATCACAGCCAGAAACCGGTACCCGATTCCCCGAATCGATGACCTCCTTGATCAACTCACAGGGGCCAAATACTTTAGTAAGATTGATCTGAAGTCTGGCTACCACGAGGTACCGATAGAACAAACAGATGTATGGAAGACTGCCTTCAAGTCAAAGAAAGGCCTTTTTGAATGGTTGGTCATGCCCTTTGGTTTGACAAATGCTCTAGCCACTTTCATGAGGATGATGGATGATATCTTGCAACCATTCACCAATACTTTTGTAATGGTGTATCTAGATGAAATTCTAATTTATAGCAAGACTTGGGCTGAACACTTGCAACATATTCAGCAGGTTCTGCACACCCTGCGACAACACAAGCTATACACCAACTTGGAAAAATGCTCCTTCGGCATGGACAGGGTCCATTACTTGGGCTACATCATTGATCAACACTATGTACATGTGGATTCATCCAAGATCCAAGTCATATGTGATTGGCCAGCCCCAAAAACACTCACTGAGCTTCAGAGCTTCTTGGGCCTTGCCAATTTCTACCAGAGGTTCATGTTGTTATTCTCCCATATTGCATGGGCCCTTAGCCAAATAAACAGGGGTGGTGGTAAGGCGAAATTTGCATGGGGCTGGTCCCAACAACAAGCGTTCGATGATTTGAAGCAATGCTTTTTCTTAGCCCTATTACTTTCACTACCAGACCTACAACATCCCTTTGAGATTGAAACAGATGCTTCAAACTATGATGTGTGCACCGTTCTCACTCAACACGGCTATCCCATGGCCTATCACAGTGAGACACTGTCAGATACTATCTGTAAGTACCCTACTTACGAAAAAGAAATGTACTCCATTGTGCAATCATGCTGCCAGTGGAGACATTACATTCTTGGGAAGGAGACAATCATCCACACTGATCATAAGCCACTGCAGTTCATGCAAACATAGGTAAAATTGCAGAATGACCGCCATCAAAAGTGGTCTACATACTTGCAACAATTCCACCTCAACATCAAGTATAAAACATGAAGCACAAATTGCGTCACTGATTGCCTCAACAGAGCTCTAGTCGCGACACTCACCACAGTGCTAGAATCTTGCGGCCATGAGACATCTGGATGGCCCCAACTCTATGAGACAGACCCTAACTTCACCACCACCTACCAAATGTTGGGTGCAAACACAATTGTCGATAATTTCCATATTCAGGATGGTTTATTGTGTCATCTGGGCCATATCTGTGTTCCATCAAGTGAGCGAGCGAAGATGATCCAAGAATCCCACTACAGTCGGGTGGCAGGACACTTCGGCATCGAAAAGATAGTGGCGATGCTACAAAAACATTTCTACTGGCCGAAACTTCGACAGGAGGTCAACAAGTATATCAGGTCCTGCACTGCATGTTCTATTGCCAAACCGACCACTAAGAAACAGGGCATGTACACTCCTCTTCCTACTCCTGAAAATCCATGGGAATCCATCTCAATGGACTACATGTCGGGCCTCCTATTCACCAAGCGGGGAAATGACTATGTTTTTGTGGTTTTTGATCGCTTTTCTAAGATGGCGATTCTGGTTGCCTGCAAGAAGAGCATCACAACTATTGTTCCAGAGTCTGTACTTAAGGCTTAGAAGTACAGTGTCTAGGCATCCGAAAGTGGGTAAAGGGTGGAGAAGAGAGAAACGTCAACCTTCGGCAAAGGAAACTAGGGAAGATTTCTACGTTGGTGTTGTCTAGCTTCCAATTGTTCCTGGATGGTTATATCCTGTTCAATCGCTGCCCATGAACGTTCGAGTTCAACTCGGGTAGTAGCTATTTTAAGAATAGTATCGAAAAGGTTTAAGGCAATGTGTGTTTGATTTGATAATTCGGGTTCGATATTGGGCTGTGTTGGTATAGGGACAATCATGGAGGAACAATAAAATAAGAAAAACTTCAGAGAGAAATTAAGTGCTGTCTCAATTTGGTCGTATAAAAGAGAATTTACGGTTTCGGAAATAAAACAGGGTGCAAATCAAAGGATCTTTCCCGTAACTGAGTTATATCTTAATAAAAGGTATGAGGTGGGAGAAAAAAATTTAGCTGTCTATCGAATAAGGCTCCTATCAAGGGAGAATCTCACGTATAAACAGAAGAGGAAACTGTAAGGAAATAACCCGATGAAGCATAAAATATATATAGAATTTTGAAAGTGTTGACTGGTCTTACACCTGCTGATAGCTGGTACAGAGGAAAAACAGTAAACAATTATAGAAAACCAAAATTCATTCGCTATAGTAGTGGTCATACTAAATTATAATGAAGCATTCATCAGTTATGAATATGAAATGAAATGAAATATGAGATACAAGAAAACAAACTCATAACACAGTCGTGACGGAATTGAGAATCTTCAGATTTGCTTTGTATTAACTCTCAAAATGTAAAAAATCTGTTACAATTGACACAAAAAGGTCCAACCCCTTTTCTTTCTTTCTATGGTATATTTATACAGTTTTACAATAAGACAAAATCTCAATCGTTACAAAAATTTCAGTTATGATAAGGAGGAGAGAAATCACTACATTTCTTCTTCTATGTCTTTACTTGGTGCCAGAAGTTTGTCCTCGTGCGTTCTCGGTACAGGTGACACATCTTTCAACCAACCGAGATACCAACCTTGATGGTTCTTCTTGACAGTTGGCCTCAAAAGAGTAACAATCTCGAGCTAATTACGACAGCCTGTCTTCCATCTGTCTGTCTATGATGTCGATAGCACATAATTGCACGCTTGGTTTAATCATACATTTATTTATTTGGACTATGTCTGCCATAGTCACTTGGGAGATTTCGACCGAATCTCTTTCCTCTTTGTCCTTTAAATCAAGTGAGATTTTTTCCATATTCATTTGAATCAATGTCTCGGCATTACCTCCGCTATAAATGCCTAGCAGATTGCCCTCTATAGAACTAAAGGCCTCTTCTAAGGAATTCGTTACCCTTTTGGCTTGCAGATTGCCTTATGCGATGCTGTGCTCCCATTATTTTAATAGAATGTTTCCTCTGGTCTGCTCCGAAACGGTGAACCTGAAATTACTTCCCGAATCCCTGTTGTTTGTGGCTATCACAGCCTCTTGGAAGGCGACCTGTGCTTCTCCAGCTTCCCTTTCTCTAGTAGTTAAATTCTCCAAAACTTGATTAACCAGCAAGAAGTTGTCCCGAATCTCCTCTACCTTGCCGAGTAAATTTCATTGGGCCGTAGAGACTCTACTCCGAATCTCCATCGCTTGGGACTGAAACATCCCGATATCTATCACTTTGCTTTCGACGATTTCTGCCCTAGCCTGCAACTGTTGGATCGGATCTTTTTGATGGCTCACTTGTATCTGACCATCCTGAACCACCAGCTGTGCTTGTTCGAGCTTAGTCTTGAGTAGCTCTATCTCATTTTTATCGGCCAACCTTGCTTGCTCTATACCTACACTCGCTTGGTCTTTGGCAGTCTCCGTTGCTGTGGCTAGTCTAGCTTCTAGGGTCTTGATGAGGCGATTCTTTTGTTTCAGTTGGTTTTTCAAGACCCCAACTAAAAATTGATTCACCGTGGCGTATGCTCCTAATGTCCCTACTATTTCAGTCACGAATTGTTCATTCCTCTTGTCTTTTCCATCAGTTATAACTTTGTATTTCTTGGCCGTTGACTCTCCTTCCTGATAGAATTCCCTCTTTACCACTGCCTTTCTCTTCTTATCGAAGAAAAACTCATTCGGAGGGAGTTATTCTACCCTTATAGGCCTCAAATATTCATTGAAGATCCATCCTGCATCAATAATTCCCTGAGTCGACTGCAAGGGAGTAACTGATGTGATAGGTTCTCTGATCTGCTTCGCTGATTTTCCCGGAGTAGTAACCGAACTCTACTTCTTCGGAAGGTCGGGAGTCTTTATCTCTACTTTTAGACTCTTAGTTTTCTCTCCCTCGTCCTGGTGTTTTTCTTGATTGGGAGTCACATCCTTAGAGCCTTCAACATCTTTTTGTTTCCCCTCCGCCGTACTCGGACTCTCACCCCGTAACACTACGGAAAGACAATTGCGTCGATGTTCTTGGAACTTCAGAACATCGGCTCTTTCCTCAGGTGCCAAGGTTTGTATCCAATCTAGAATCTTGGCATAGGACCTTGCGCCTCGAAAAATGTCATTCGAGGGTGAATTCGCATGCTCAAATATCTTGAGCCCGCAACTGGCCAAATGATTTCTCACAACCCTTTGCGGATTGTGCTTCTTGTATTCAATGAGGACCAAATTTAGGTCTTCCATAGCTACTGCCTTAGCTTTGGCATGCCTGAAATATAATAAAGAATATGAATTTAAATGAATAGGAAAAGGTGGCCATACCTTCTTTGAGTATCCATTAAGCTCCTTGCTTATACTGTTGTAGGAAAATCTCCCTGCGGACAGGTAGATCACCTCTAGAGCTTGACCTTAACCCTAGACAGAAAAATGCTTATCATGGACACTGAATTCCTTTCAAATCTATCTAAAATAACACATGAGAAGGAAGGATGACAGAGGTAACTTTTTATCGACGTTTGTCCCTGCACGCTCCTGGTTGCGCTTCGATCCTTTGCTCCTCGCTGGATCCTGTGAACAAAACAAGATACGACCGCTTCCTACTCTATTGGTATTAGCTCGAAAACAGATCTATAACTAAGTGATAAGTTCATGTGACATTAGGCACGAACTTGAAAGAAACAGGCCAAGCGTGTCATATTGATGAGAATAACGACAACAATACTTACAATCATAGATGCGAATGCGACAGCTTCGTCAAGTCCCCTTCGTCTAACCCTTGCCTGAAAGTCCCACAATCTGGATAACAACAGCTTCACTGATCACTCTCCTTTGGCTGACTGTAAGTTTCCTCCAAGATCATAAGTTTCATATATTCAATGCTTCCCCCTTTCCACCATCATAGAACCTGTTTATATAGGTTAAGAGGAGCTTAACCTATTTGAGTTATCTTTAGAACAAGTTGGGAACCTTCTCCTTAGATCAGGGATCTCTTGATGAAACCAAGAATTCGAGCACAAATGCCTCCTAATGTTGAAAGATCCTCCCCTTATTCTCCTCAACGGGCCAACTACTGCCTTAGATTAGGCAGCGCTCCCTTAGAAGGGGCATCAGAGCATTGTAGCACTCCCTGGTGAGACTTAGGGAAGCGCCAGCGCTCTCAAGATGAGCATCGCTCCTTCAAAGGGGGATGAGGAGCGTTATAACGCTCCCTGAAGCACTATAGGGGA
The DNA here is from genome assembly GCA_000966675.3 of Picea glauca. Taxonomy (NCBI): domain Eukaryota; kingdom Viridiplantae; phylum Streptophyta; class Pinopsida; order Pinales; family Pinaceae; genus Picea; species Picea glauca. Next base: position 1,127,358 of record JZKD02S1676828.1, read on the forward strand.
GCACCAGCGCTTTTGGAGCTGAAGTAGAGGAGCGCTCCCCCTCAAAACCTTTGTTTCAGGGTTCCTTTCAGGTGTCAAGAGTTGTTTGACTTCAGTAGATCAGTTATCCTCCTTCAAATCAATCATATGAGATGCTATAAGTGCTTCCTTAGTGTCGTTGACATGGCAGTATGTCTGAACATCTTTTGTGACACTTGTGGCCAACTTGCGACACTTGCAAAAGTTGATGCAACACTTACGACAATTGAGAGGGACAATGCGACACTTATCCAGCTGAGTAATTTTGATGTGTAACAGAATGCCCCCCAAAGTATGAAGTTAGAAGATGCCAACTGATAACTGAAATACTTTGTAGATGCTCAAGCAAGAGTATAGACTCGAAGAACCTGACAGAAGCTGCACACAAACATCCAACAAATATCATGACATATTCCAAACCCAAGGTAGGCATACCTATGCTTGGGTGATCAAGACTTAGTAGGTTATGGCCACCATAAAATACACTGCGGATCCATAATTGCATTGATAAAAAGGTATAGCCACCAAAGATACAATGTGGATCTATTCCTTTGATGATTTGGACTGATCGTAGCCACGAAGAATACACAATGGATCTATGAGATGACAATACATAGCCACGACCAATACAAAGTGGATCTATGTGACAGTATATGTGTTCTTTGTCCAATAGAAACTCCTTTGCAGCCTGGGCGAAGCATATATCAAAGTGATTACTCAACCCAGGGTCTTCTTATCGATCCCGATGTAGTACGAATCTAACCATGTGAATAGATGTCCTGATGTCGAACATGGAAGAAGCCACTTGATTACCGGTCAATGATGTAAACCGTTAACAAGCGCGAGGGAGATCACCATTAATGTCAATGATTCCCAAGGTACCCTAGTACATTCCAGCGAATGTGAATAAATGAGCTGAGGTCGAACATCCATGGAATCATTCGATCAGGGGTCAGTGATGTAAACCCACTGTCAAATGTGAGGGGGCCTGCCATTGAGGCATGGAGGTCCCAAACTACTAAATGGTTTCTAAGTCTAATCCCCGGATAATGTGTTGGAGTCGACAGGAATAGACTCGTCAAGGGAGGGCCTTGATGTATCCCCCATAAACGACGTGAAATGGACATGGATATGTAATTGGTAGATCAAATGGACATGGACCGACACAGGTTTTGAGGCAAGATATTTGGGATGGTTGACTCTCGAGGAGGATACTTCCCTTGAACACTGAGGCACGACGACAAAACATGAAATGGACCAAAA
>JZKD02S1676828.1:1156718-1198661 GCA_000966675.3 Picea glauca
GGTGTTGTATATGCATGTGCATTTTCCTTCATGTCCAAATACCTTTATCAATCTTGCGGTCCAAAACCCATGACTAGGGTTGACATCAATGACAACAATCAATCTTCCAACAGGTGCATGGTTGATTCAATTGTTCATGGTACATGTTGAGGTATAGGTTTGTGCATGGTTGATGCACTTGTTTATGGTACAAGTTGATTACAGGTTGGTGCATGGTTGCTTCACTTGTTTATGGTACAGGTTGATTACAGGTTGGTTGGTATAGGTTGGTGCATGGTTGATGCACTTGTTTATGGTACATGTTGAGGTATATGTTGATGCATGGTTCAGGTTATTGGTACATGTTGATTGGTACAGGTTTACAATGGTATATCTCACAGTGATAGTGTGACAATGGTTCCATCATTTTACTTCTACTTCAGGGTGGTTGGATGGGGCAAGGACAGGTGGTTGTAGCCACCTTCCGGTTGTAACAGGAGAACATAGGGGGTTGTAGCCTCCTTCTGGTTGTAGCCAGATAATTGGGGAGTTGGAGCTTCCCTCGGGTTATAGCCTGAGAAACTAGGGGGGTGGAGCCTCCTTCTAGTTGCAGCTGGAAAACAAAGGAAGTTGGTGCTTCCAATGAATGTAATTATTCAAGACATATAAGAAAAATCATTCCGTGGTTTTCTCCTGCTTTGGGTTTCCACATAAAACACTGGTGTACTGTGTATGTGTATGATTGTTCATTTGTTCATTTCTTATTTACTCTGCAATTATTGGATGATAATGCTACATTGATATAAAACTTGGATTATATGGTTAAAAATGATTAAATTTCTCTATTATTGATTCACCCCCCCCTCTCAGTAATCCAACAATTGGTATCAGAGTGAGGTTCCTTCAGGAAACAATTTAACCACTAGAAGGAGATCATGGATTATTATGAGAATATAGTACCAATGTTTAATGGCCATAATGGTTTAAGTACGAGATGTGGAGCAAAAGGATGGAAGTATTTTTACAGGCACAAGGACATTATATTTGGCTATCAGCTGTTACAGGATATGATAGTTCAAAAAGGGCAAAGACTGCAACCAAGAAGGAATTGAAGAATAATCACAAAATAGCAATGGATTTCATCTAGGAAGGATTACCTAAACCAGTAAGAGAAAAGGTTGGTAAATGTTCATCAACCAAAGAACTTTGGGATAAGTTACATGACATATATTCTTCACCCATCACAGATTCATAAAATGCCAAAGAAGATGCAGAGAAAGAACAAGAAGAAAGATGCTCATCATATTAGACAGACTCAGAAGAGGAAGAGTATGATGAATCATAAGTTGTTTATAGAGAAAAATTGATCAGTGCAATTAAATATCTAAGGAAAGAAAGATACGAAAACAAGTCATCCAAGAAAGAATTGGCGAAGCAAAAACAAAATGTTCAAGGTTCCAAAAAGGATCATCAGGTCATCAAGAATTTAAGAGTTCAATTAGAAGTGGCCAGAAGAATTGAAGAAACTCTAGAATATCAAAATAAATGTTTAGAAGCCAACATATCAACACAAAAGGAAGAATCATAAAAGAGAGAAAAGATACTGATGGATCATTTCAAGGAAAGAACCAATGAATTAAACCAACTTGAGAAAGAGTTTGGTCAAGAAGAGAGAAGACCGGAAGAAGAAATAATTACATTGAAAATCCAACTTGAAGAAGCAAAGAGAACATAAGAGGCCATGAAGTCTCAGATAATGAAGAAAGAAGAAGAGGTTGAGAATCTTGAAGAAGAATTTGTCACACTAAGAGTCAAAATCGTCAAGATCAACAAGAATGTCAAAGAGATATAAACATCCACATCAGTTGTAAAGAATGAAGAGAAGCACTCTACACTGCTAGAAAAGAAGAATGAAGAAAAAATAAAGAGTTACGCAGAAGTACTCAAAGGAAGGAATCATGGTCAACCAAAAGCTAAGAAAACTATTGAAGACACATCTTCAAGAATACCATCCATGTTCAAGCCACAAAGAAGCTTCAATCATGATCATGATAATTCAAAGAAAACATTTAGAAGGACTACGCCACAAAGAAGATCATTCACTCTGAGGTATGAAAATTTATTTTATGGTCATTGTTTTTATTGTACTAACTTTGGACATAAGGTTGCAGATTGCATGTATTATAAAAGAAATGTTCAAGAAGAACATGCCTATGTGGTCACACGTAACATTGAGTGTTACAAATATCATAACTATGGAAACATAGCCAGTGATTGTAGAAACATGATCGATACTTCCATGAAAGAGAATATTGATATAATATAATAAAGTATGGATAAGAAAGCAGGAAGAACAAGTGAACAAAGACCAGGTACCAGAGATCGCAATATTGGCAATAAAACAAGATGAAGAAAATTCTACAGAGAAAAGGAAAGATGTCAGATATAGAAAGGTTTGGAAAATAACTGAAAGAAAGGAAGGACATGTAAATAAGGAACAGGTTCAAGAGATTGTACTTTCAGGCATTGTAGTGAAAGATGAATCCCTAGATAGAAAGAAATAAGTCAGAGCTCAGAGAGATAATGAATCTACCAATGAAGATGATGATGAATACACATCAGAGTAGGAATTGTTCTGATCATTCCAGCTTCAAGACTCCCAAGTAATATGAATATTAGACAGGGGGAGTCTATGTGATAGCTGTGACAAACCAAAGAAACATCCTTCGATAAGCTTGCATAGTTTGAGAAGACAGATTCAAAGCAATCATTTAGACGAAGTACAATTTGATAGATTAATCAAGACTTCATGATAGTATAGTGATAAGTGGGTCAACATTATGGACAATTGTGCAAGTAGAGTCTTGGAAAGTATGGACAGATATAGATTCGTAAGAACACTTAGAAGGTTTGGATAGATATATGATAGTGGATGACAAAGTGGATTCATAGATTGGTTCAGTGAGTGGTTCAAAGAAAAATGAACATTATCATAATGGATGATAATTACACAGGAAATGTCTCGAACAATGCTAATGGATTCCATATTGACAGATAGTTTTTGGACACATGCAGTGCATACATCAGTTCACATTCAAAATAGAGTAATACTCAAAAACAACAATGACAAAACTCCCTACGAACTATGGAAAGGAAGCACAAACAACAACCTCTACATCAAGGTAACTCAAGGTAATATTTTATTAATTGAAATTTATGTTGATGATATTGTTTTGGAAGTACTAATGACAGGTTAAGACAGAAACTTGAAAAGGATATGCAGAATGAATTTGAAATGTCATTACTTGGAGGACTATCCTTCTTTTTGGGTCTTGATATATGTCAAAGAAACCAAAGAATTTTTATTTATCAAACTAAGTATATCAGAGAAATGCTAAAGAGGTTCAGAATGGAAGATTGCAAACCAGTTACCACTACTATGAAAACTAGTTGCAAGTTGAGAAAATATGATGATTCAAAGTATAAATACCAGAGACAATACAGGTCAATGATTGGTAGCTTACTATATGTGAAAACATCCAGACCAGATGTAATGCAGGTAGTTGGACATGTGGCATGATTTCAAGCAGCACCAAAGGAATCACATGTATTAGCAATGAAGAGGATTTTCAGATATCTCAAAGGAACATAAGAGTTTGGATTATCGTATCCAAATGGAAAGGATCTATCACTTATTTCCTACACAGATACAGATTGGGTAGGTTGTATTGATGACCGACGAAGCACTAGTGGAGCAATGTTCTACTTGGGTGAGTATTTAGTATCATGGCTAAGAAAGAAACAATCATCGCTATCTTTATCTACAACCAAGGCAGAGTATATTGAAGCAATATCATGTTGTACACATGCTTTTTGGATGAAACAAACTCTGTCAGATATACAGGTTGAGTATGATGAGCCCATTCCAATCTATTGTGATAATACAAACGCCATCAGTATCTAAAAAAACCGGTGATGAACTACAAGACGAAGCACATTCTAATCAAGTATCACTTTCTATGGGAACAGGTTGCAGAGAACAAAATTAGAGTTGAATATGTGGGGAAAAAAGAACAAGTGGCATACATATTTACAAAACCGCTTCCATGGGAATCCCTTCAGTATATTTGCTAGAGACTAGGAGTAATTTCTACTCCAAAATGAATACTTTTGAATGCTTATCTTATATATCTTAGATGTACATGAGGAAGCATGATAAATAGGACAAAGGGGGAGAGATTTATCATATGCAAAAGGTAAATTCTTGGAGAGAGAGCATAGATGCATGTTTCCAAGGGGAGTGATTGTCACAAGGGAAGAATGAGCGATATGACTTTAGAGTGATACCCTTTATCAAAGGGGGAGATATTATTCATATGAAGGGAAAGAGATTAATCAGAGGATTATAAACACAAAGAAAAATTAAAGGAACGTAGACAAGGGGAGTGTTAGGGTCCTAACCCGCACATAGGTAGAGCAATATATTCAGATGTAATAAAGGTCAATATTAATAAGACCTTTCAATAAAATAGAATAAGATGGATGTAAGAAGACCTAATAGAAGCTTCCACTTCTAGAAGGATCTTCCTCTAGATGCTTCTCTTGATAGACATATTTAGTATAAATAAGGGTCGAGGGTATGAAAACCCTAGCTTGGAGATTATTGTAATAGAGCACTGCTCGACTGGAGGTTGCCCCCTCGAAGAGGCCCGTGAACATTGCTTTCTGAATCAAAGTGCTATTTATATTGTTGTTCTTATATCATTTATGTGTTATTGTGGAGATTGGTTATATTATTGTTATTCTGCCATTTCTATCATTTTATTTCTGTTCTGCATACTTTTTATATCTGGTATATTACAAGTGGTATCAGAGCACTTTCCTTGGCATAAATTGTGGGATTTTTTTTTTTAGGGTAGAGACATATTCTGGCGTCTTTAAGCCACAGAGATATGTCGTTATGCGCATAAACCCGCGGTTGAGGGATTCATACACGCAGGAAATACAAGTGGTTACTAAGCGCACATCTGTTGGCCACCCTTGTAACCCCTATTGGTACCCCTTCGAGTGGTAGCGCATTAGACAAAACCTATGCATAGATCGGCCTATATTTCCTAAATCCCTCTTTAGATAAATCGATCAGCCGCCTGACTGCTACAGTGCCACTGAGAAATACATTCGGGAAGATACTCTCTAGTACCTGGGTAGTTGGGTAGTACGGCTAAGGGTACAGTCTATCCTCTTTAGTTAGTGCCCTGAGATATTGGTCCGAGTACTACTGTTGGACCCCGCACGTATATCAGAGAGATATAGCACAAGAAAAACCCTTGTCTGTAGAACCCTTGAATACCTAACCCTTGGGGGACAGAAACTTAAACAAATTAAAACAAACAAGATCTATTGTTGTGCAACTGTGTTCAGGTTTCCAAGTAAATACACATTTCTTTCTGGTTAAGAATTTGGGGATTTCATCGATGTAGTATTCTTCAGACCGGAGTATAACTCCGTAGGTGTAAAAAAATAAAATAAAAAAAATCTGGAAATTTTTTCACCATTATTTGAGACCTATTCCATTGGATTTCACCCTTATCACATTCATCCATATCATTTTTCAGAAATTTTTTTGACCCCGCCCGCCCCATTTTCAGTTCACCCATCCTCATGGCCCATACCCATAGCCAATACCTGGAAGCTCGCTTCAACACCTTGCAATTTGGTTTCCTCGAGACCCAAAAAGAAGTGAAACAACTTAGTGCTACTGTTTCCTCCATCGATACATCCAACAATACAACCATAAATACATCCATGCAGTCCTCAATGGAGGAAGTCAAACAAGAACTGACCACCCAGCTTGAATTTGTCTTTGCATCACTCTGCACCAAACTGAAGATCCCTACAGATGACCCTTTCTCTGAAGCACCTCCAAAGACTGAAGGTGAACACTCCTACCATTCCCATACCTTTCAGCACCATCACTTTCAACGTGACCTACGCCTTCCGCGGGTGGATGTGACCAAATTTGATGGCTCGAACCCCACTGGTTGGGTCACCCAAATGGAACATTATTTCTCTCTATATGACATTACATATGACTTGGCCAAACTCCGGTATGGTGTTCTCCATATAGATCAAGAACGTTGGCAATGGTGGAAATGGAGAAAAAATTCCCGTCAAGGGTATATTTCTTGGACCCAATTTGTGATTGAGCTGTATGAATGCTTTGACATTGACACCAACCATTTGGGCCATTTGAAAATTTTGAAACAATCAGGAATAGTAGAAGACTTCATAGTTGCCTTTGAGTGCCTAGCTTTTCAAACAGAGGGCATGACTGATACTTTCTTTTGAGAGTGTTTTATTAGTGGCCTCAAGGATGAGATTCGGTCCCATGTCCTCATGGCTCGACCTTCAAGTTGGGTGGAGGCTACTAAAAAAACTAAAGAAGAAAAACAAGTTGTATCCTCTCAAAACCGTAAACCCTCCTTTACCCCTTGCCCTAAACCCGTAAATCCCACTACTCCCTTTGCCCCATTAAAGATCCAAAAATTGACCAGGGCTGAAATGGTTGAACGCCAACTCAAAGGCCTTTATTATAATTGTGATGACAAATATTTCCTGGGCCACAAGTGTAAGGAACAAAATCTTTTTATGGCCATCTTTGAGGATATTTCGGAAGAGGATGTTGAAACTCCCCTTGTTCCTGAGTCACCTGAAATCACCGACATAACCCCTCCCTCAGACCCTCCCGAAGTGGAACCGATCATTTCCCTCAATGATCTCATTGGCTTCTCCGCCCCCCAAACCCTCAAGTTAATCGATTACATCAAGCATCGGAAGGTCATCATTCTGGTTGATAGTGGAAGCACCCATAATTTTATTCATCGCTGCATTTCCCAAGAAACTCATTGCTACATCCATGCCGTCAACAATTTCCAAATCATGATTGCCAATGGTGGTTCCATGAAATGTGGAGGGTGTTTTGAAAATGTGTGTCTCCAAATCGGTGACTACCACCTAAAATCCCATATGTTTGCTATCGTCATGGGGGTTTGTGACATTATGTTGGGTGCAGACTGGCTAAGGAATTTGGGTCCCATTCTCATGGATTTTAAGGAATTAACCATGCAATTCGACTAGGGAGGCCACCAATATAAATTCCAAGGCATCATTGCTGGTTCACCTAAGGTCATTAGTTCCCATCGCATGGAAAAGCTGCTAAAAAAAGGTCATTCTGGTGTCATTGCCTAACTCCATGCCATACAAGCAACCGAGACACCCTCGGTGCCGCGAGACCTCCAAGCCCTCCTTTCTAAACATCAAATGGTATTTTCCACTCCCCAAGGACTCCCTCCTTCCCATGGTGTTCATGATCATTCCATTCCCCTTGTACCCGGAAGCCTTCCTCCCAATATCCGTCTGTATCGCCACCCCTTTTCACAAAAAAATGAAATTGAGAAAATGGTCCAGGAACTCCTTACCATAGGAGTTATCCACCCTAGTACAATCCCTTACTCTTCTCCTGTAGTCATGGTCCTAAAGAAATAAGGTTCTTGGAGAATGTGTCCTAACTTCTTTTCCCTCAACAAACTAACCATTAAAGACAAATTTCCCATTCCTGTCATTGATGACCTCCTGGATGAATTGAGTGGCGCCCAATTCTTTAATAAACTTGATTTTTGCTCGGGATATCACCAGATACATATGAAAGAGGCAGACATTCCCAAGATGACCTTTCAAACTCATGAGGGCCACTATGAGTTTTTGGTCATGCCCTTTGGCTTGTGTAATGCCCCCTCCACCTTCCAAAGCCTCATGAATCATGTCTTCCATCCTTTTCTCTGTCATTTTGTCTTAGTTTTCTTTGATGATACCCTCATCTATAGCAAAACCTGGACAAACCATCTTACTCATGTGGATCGAGTTCTCCATCTACTCTCTCAGCACCAACTTTTACTGAAACAATCTAAATGTGCCTTTGGTGCCTCAGAAGTAGAATACTTGGGTCATCTGGTTGGCAAGGATGGTGTAAGGGAGGATCTAAAAAATATTGAAGCTATGAAAGACTGGCTGCACCCAAAGACTCTCAAAATATTGCGTGGATTTTTGGGCTTAACAGGGTATTAACGCAAGTTTGTTAAGAATTATGTAAAGATTGCAAAACCTCTCACCGCTCTCCTCAAAAGGAACTCTTTCACTTGGACTCTAGCCGCTGCTCAATCTTTCCAACCCTTGAAGATGGCCATGTGCACCACTTCAGTTCTGGCCTTGCCTGATTTCACAAAGACCTTTGTGTTGGAACGTGATGCCTCAGGGAAAGGAATCGATGTTGTCCTTATGCAAGAGGGTTGACCTTTGGCCTTCACCATCAATCAACTATCTGAAAGGAATCTGGGCAAACCCATTTATGAAAAAGAAATGTTGTCTATTCTGCATGCCATTGATCTGTGGCGCCCTTATCTCTTGGGGAAACGTTTCCAAATTAAGACAGACCATCAAAGCCTCAAGTACTTTTTGGAACAACGCATTTCCTCCTCGGAGCAACAAAAATGAGTGACTAAACTCTTTGGATATGATTATGACATCATTTACAAGAAAGACAAAGATAATGTGGTGGTGGATGCACTGTCCTGAAAATATGAAGACGAAGGATCCCTTTTTTCTCTTTCCTTCATTGTACTAGATTGGCTCCAAGTTGTTCGCTAGGAATGGCTATAAGATCCCAAAAGTTTCCATTTGATCCAACAATTGCAGACCAATGCTCCAACTCCCCCAGGGTACTCTTGTCTCCATGATGAGCTTCGATACAAAGGCCATTTGTATTTAAGTAAACAATCAAATCTTAAATCCACGATACTTTCTGAGATTCATGCTACACCCACAACGAGGCACTCCGGGTTCACCAAAACCTATGATAGGGTCAAACGTTCTTTTTTCTTGGATGGTATGAAACAGGACATCTGTAATTTTGTCACTGAATGTGATATGTGTCAATGCAACAAGGGAGAAATAGTCAAATCTCTGGGTACACTACAACCACTTCCGATTCCACCTGCTATTTGGAAGGATATCTCTATGGACTTTATTACTGGCTTACCCAAATTGGGAAATAAATAAGTCATAATGGTGGTTTTGGATCCCCTTTCCAAGTATGCTCATTTCTGTGCTCTTCAACACCCATTTACTGCATCCATGGTGGCTCAAATTTTCATGGACCAGGTCTTCAAGCTTCATGGCATGCCGCACTCTATTGTTTCTGATCGTGACCCAACTTTCACAAGCAATTTTTGGCGAGAACTGTTCAAGCTACAGGACACCCAATTTCATCTTAGCACAACTTATCATCCCCAGACTGATGGTCAAACGAAAATTGTCAACAAGTGTTTGGAAACATATCTGAGGTGTTTTGCCTCTGAAAATAAAAATCAATGGGCTCAATGGTTACCCCTAGCTAAATGGTGGTACAAAACTTCCTACCATACAACTAGACAGATGACTCCTTTTGAAGAAGTATATGGACAGAAGCCACCTTCAGTTCTCTCATACTTACCGGGTACCTCGAAAGTCTAGGCGGTTGAAAAAACACTTAAAGTTAGAGAGGATATTCTCCGTACCCTCAAAGAGAACTTGGTCATGGCATAGAATCGCATGAAGCAACAAGCAGATCAAGGTCGCTCTGAACGTGAATTTATAGAAGGGGATTAGGTGTTTATGCGACTGCAACCATACAAGCAAACTTCCCACAAGGCCGGGCATTTTCAGAATCTAGCGCCAAAATTTTATGGTCCTTATACAGTTCTCAAGTGTGTGGGACAAGTCGCCTATCAGTTAGCTCTGCCTAGTCATTCGAAGCTACATCCCGTTTTTCATGTTTCATGCTTAAAAAAGGTGATTGGAACTAGGTGCCAAATTCAAACCAACCTTCCTAAGTTAGCTGAAGAAGGATCCATTTGGCTACATCTAGAAGCAGTTTTGGACTAGCGTGAGCATCGCCTGCATCAGAGAACCATCAAGGAAGTGCTAGTCTAGTGGAAAGATACAACTCCAGCAGATGCCACTTGGGAACCAACTACCATTCTGTAGTAGTTTCCACGTCTCAGGCCTTGAGGACAAGGCTGTTTTTAAGGGGGCGGACATGTTAGGGTCCTAACCCGCACATAGGTAGAGAAATATATTTGGATGTAATAAAGGTCAATATTAATAAGGCCTTTCGATAAACTAGAATAAGGCGGATGTAAGAATACATAATAGAAGATTCCTCTTCTAGAAGTATCTTTCTCTAGATGCTTCTCTTGATAGACATATTTAGTATAAATAAGGGTCGAGGGTATGAAAACCCTAGCTTGGAGATTATTGTAACATAGCGCTACTCGACTGGAGGTTTCCCCCTCGAAGAGGCCCATGAACATTGATTTTTGAATCAAAGTGCTATTTTTGTTGTTGTTCTGATATCATTTATGTGTTATTGTGGAGATTATGCTGGTTGTATTACTATTATTCTGTCATTTCTAGCATTTTATTTCTGTTCTGCATACTTTTTATATTTGGTATATTACAGGGAGCATCCCCAAGGAGAGTTCAGTCAAGGGGAGTAGTCCCAAATCGAGATACCCTTTTCCATTGATGTCAAAGGGGGAGAGATAGAAACATTGATAAAGAGTATAAGCATGAATGTAATCATGACTAAGTGTTGCCATCAATGTTGGTGTTTCCATCAATTCCAAAGGGGGATATTGTTAGATAGTAGGCTTAGGTTGATGGATAGTTGGTATGGATTGTTGTTTTTCATTGATGTCAACTATTGGAGAGTGATATTGTAGATTGATGTCAACCCTTAGTGATTGATGTCAACCCTTGAAGAAAGTACGGTAGTGAATTCCAGTAGCACAAAGGTTTGGGTAATGGACCCAAGTTTGTTTGATGTAAATATTACTCATTATTTTCTTTTCATGGTTGATAATAAGTACAAATGGATGAACTCCAAAGTGGTCCCCTTATGGTGAAAGCCCTAATGGGAAGACACTTTGTGGATTGAGTTATCCTAGAAGTATGGTTAGAGAACCTATTCTTATTTGTGAAATAATGAGATGAATGTTAGTGAATTTTTTAGTGAAACTATCCTAGATGGATAGTGCTTGTCATGCCATTTCCAGTGGTATGTGGAATGCCACATAACTCCTCACGATTAGAGAGTTATGGCCATGAGAAGTTGGAGAGCCCAGGTTTGGGTAATGGACCTGAGTTTGTTTATTGGATAACAGTATGAGTTTTGATATATTTTTAGGTAATACTATTCTATATAGATAGTACATGTCATTCCATTTTTGGTGGTATGTGTAATGTCACATAACTCCTCATGGTTTGAGAGTTATGGCCTTACAGAGTTGGAGAACCCTCATATGTCATCTAGAAGCCCCAAAAGGTCAAAGTAGTTAAAGTGGTTTAAGAGATTTTAAAAGATAAATAATAAAGTGAAGTGATGAGTGTATTATAATTCAAAGTGAATACATAATAAATTATTTCAATAATAAATTTAATGGAGAAATTAGAAGTGGGCTAACCCTAAAATAAGGAAAGTAGGCAAAGTGACCTAGAAGATGTTTTTAAGGAAGCTACTTGGAGAGTATAAATAAGAGGCAAGGCTCTCTCATTTTTGACACACTTGAGAATATTGAATACTCTGAGGTAACCAAAGGACATATAATCCAAATTTCTGAGGGAAGGTGAAGAAAAGAAGGCCATAATTCAAGGAAGGATAAATTATTTTGATGATGCTTTCTAAGGTATGTTATTTACAGGTCATCTCACAATTTTCGCAATATTTTTTTTTCTATAATGATTAAGAATGTGAAATTTCTATTCCATTGAGGAAACATATCCAAGTATCTATGGTAAAAAATGAATCTTTTGGGTCATTGTAGTTTTGGAGTTACACTCCGTGGAAAATAGGGTTTGTGGCTAGTCCTGAAACTAGTCTAAAATAGGTGTTTCGTGTAAAAATGTCATAACTTATTCATAACATATCAAAATTCAATAAGAACAAATGTGTTGGTTAGGGTACAATATATGCTATGTTGTGTAATAGTTTCATATCGATTCAACAAATATTCCATCTGGAGCACACTCTACAAGGTCACTCTCTAGAATAAGCCAAAATTCAACAAGGTATGCCATTTTTGCTATAACTCCTTTTATGAGAAGCTACAAATAGTGACACTTGGATAAATTGAATAAAGCACACTGAAGAACATTGTGTATCAGTTTCAGATATTTATTCATTACATGTACAAAGTTATGATTATTTCAAGTTAGGGTTGTTGACTAATCCAAAACTAGGCATGTGACACTAAAGAAACGTTTGATGAAAATGCTAGTCTCTTGTTGTTAAAGTTAAGGAAGGTTTGCAATAATGTGATCATATACACCAGGTCTATTACAGAGTTACAAATCAGATTTGGATGATGAAATTGATGAGGGATTTTGGCTGAGGTACATGTCGGGTACATGGTTGAGACAAGCAATTGATGAGTTGACACATACATGAGGTGTATAGTTGATGATGTTGGTACATATTGATGAGTCATACTTGATGAGTAGTTGATACATGATTGGTACATACTTGGTACATGGTTGGAGGCACTTGTTAGTAGTATTGTTGACACATGGTTTATGGATGCTATAGCATACTTGTATTATCAGAAGCACATATTGATCTTGGTGATGATTATGAGTTGTTGTGTTATACTTGGTTGATGCACATCTTTGAGAGTTGTCTTGGTGATTGATATTGGTGAGTAGATCTAATTTGGTTGATAAAATTGATGATACAGGTTGTTGTGATAGGTTGTTTGGTCAAGTTGTTGTGACAGGTTTGGTGCATGGTTGATGCACTTGTTCATGGTACATGTTGATGTACAGGTTGGTGCATGCTTGATTCACTTGTTTATGGTATAGGTTGATTACATGTTGGTTGGTACAGGTTGGTGCACTTTTTTATGGTACAGGTTGATTACAGGTTGAGGTACAAGTTGATGCATGGTTGATGCATGGTTCAGGTTATTGGTACAGGTTGAATGGTATAGGTTTACAACGGTATATCTCATAGTGATAGTGTGAAAATGGTTCCATCATTCTACTTCTACTTCAGGGCGGTTGGACAGGGAAAGGACATGTGGTTGTAGCCGAAGAACATAGGGGGTTGTAGCCTCCTTCTGGTTGTAGCTAGAGAATTGGGGAGTTGGAGCTTCCTTCAGGTTGTAGCCTGAGAAACTAGGGGGTTGGAGCCTCCTTCCAGTTGCAGCTGTAAAACAAAGGAAGTTGGTGCTTCCAATGAATGTAATTCTTCAATACATATAAAAAAAATCATTTAGTGATTTTCTCCCGCTTTGGGTTTCCACGTAAAACACTGGTTTATTGTGTATGTTTATGATTTTTCATTTGTTCATTGCTTATTTACTCTACATTTATTGTATGATAATGCTACATTGATATAACACTTGGATTATATGGTTAAAAAGGATTAAATTGCTCTATTATTGATTCACCCCCCCTCTCAGTAATCCAACAATCATGGCCATGATTTTAACAGTGTTTACATGAGATTTTCTCTCTCTATTTCTTGACTCAAGCATTCTTTCTTCCATTTCATTTGAATTTCCTCTTTCCCTTGTCTCCCTTAACAAAAGGCTTAGTTTTACCGTCTTGAGGTTCATTCCTCCATCTTGCTTCCAAATGAGTTGCATGTACACAAACTTCATCTATATTTGTATGGTTAAACATAAGTATTTTGTGCCTCAAGTAGATATGTAATCCTCTAATGTATTTGAGTAAAGTTTCTTGAGAAGATAAATCTGTACCCAAAATCAAAGCTCTTCTTCTAAATTATTTAGTTTAGCTTTAAACACTTTTCCTTTTATCTTGTCTAAAATTTTGCCAATACATTTAGCTTTGCTTGGATTTATGCCTTTAAGACCAACTGAAAGGTATTCCCTATTCCCTCGTTTTGAAGTTTTCATCCTCCTGTCAAGGATTGTATCTTCATGTAGTTCTAAAAGATATTCTGGCAAGAAATAATCTATGGAAGGAGTATGAACATGCTCTCCTTGATCATCAATCAAATGAGGTTCATACAATCTCAAATTATCAATGAAGCAATATGAATCTTAGTTTCATCATATTTGATTCTCTGTATCCTAAAATACACTTCAATATGATGAATCCATTTATCCAATTTCTCAGCATTTACCTCTCCATTGTACATAGGAAATTCAAAATTAATATCAAGCTTAAGCAAAGGAGTTTGTGGAGGAATTTTACCATGTTCCTTTGGAGATTTTGGAGGTGGTTGTGAAATGGTAGAAGAGGTGGAAGATGGAGGTGAAGGAAGTGGAGTATCACCATTCCCTCCATTTCCTTTTGGAGTTTTATCACCACTACTTCATTTCCTTTTGGAGGATCTAAGATTTCACCTTGCAACCTTGCATTTCTTTCTTCAAATAAAAATTTCACCATCTCTGTCATACCATATAAATATTTTCTGAAAGTTTCATCCTCTGAAGTAAGAGTTTCATTACTCTCCTCATGAGCCATACTTGGTGAATATCTCCTTGCAGCTTGAGGTGATTGTGTAGTTCTCCTTCTTGAAATTTGAGAACATGGATCTACAAGTTGAAATTCTCCTCTTGTGATATTCAACCTTGTAATCATTAGAAAAAAAACACTTGCAAACAATCAAACCTTCAAAAACATATGCTCCGGTACCAACTTGATCTGAAAATGAAAATGCTTAAGTCTCTTTAAAATTGCAAGTGAAATTTGTATGTTCTTAGGTTATATGATCAAGTTACAAACACATAAAACTTAATGAGTTTTTACTTAATCATAAGCAGCATAAAGATACATAACAACCATCAAATTAAACACATTAACACAACAAAATGATAAAGGAGTTCACCCCTCTCTTGAGATACATCTTCTGGTCCAACTTCCAATGGATCATTTTCATTAATGCTGAAAGTGTTAAAATCAGTGCTTTGCAATACTCAGAATGAAAAATAGATGGCTTGAATGGCTCCATAACGTCCAAAAACTCCTAGTTGGGCTCTTCCCGTTGGAAAAATAACTGANGGGGGGGGGGGTGAATCAATTATTAATATAAGCTTGAAAATTTTCCTTCTCTTTTCTGAATCTTTCTAGACTATTTTTTAATGTGCTGATGATAACTTAACATGCATAGATATACAACATTTGATCGATCACATAGAATAAACAGACACACTTATATTCATGAGGAAACCCATAAAGGGAGAAAACCTCTTCTTCTTAGGATGTCAATCAAGCTCCAACTTTCATGTACATCACTGTCTTTGAGAACCAAATCAAATATGAGGCTACAACCTTTGATAGAAAGCTACAACTTGCATAGAGCACCAAATATCAGATTTCTCTAGCACCAACTAGATGGAAGCACCAGTTCCCAGGTTTCTCTAGCATCAACTAGATGGAAGCACAAACTCCTAGAATATCTTCTAGCACCAACTAGAATTTGGAGGACTATAATCCTCCCTAGCACCACACTACCACCCTGATTGAATATTACAAAACTTACTTACTTATGCTGTCTCTAATCTGATCTGTTACAACTCGATGTCTCCTCTGCCTTCTTCAACTTCTATGTTCTGTTCCACTTCTTCATATTTCTGCTTCTATGCTCTATGACTCCACTGCTCTCTTCTTCTTCTATGCTCTTCTCTCTCTCCTGCTGTGCACCACTGCTTCTCTATTCATCTTTTCTTCTGCGTTTTATTCTTTATGATCCATCTACATTCTATGCGTTGTGCCTCTTCTGTGCTCTTCAATGCCTCCTCACAACCTCCTTTTACTTGCATGAATACCTATAAAGAATCCCCATCTCTTATTTGTTCCGTGTATATTTATCACGCCAAGTCCTCTGCCAAATCATGCTAGAAACTATTCATCCTCTCTGACAGTTATCCCAAGTCTTCTTCATCATCAATGGCCATTATCCTGAAATTCTTTGGTTTCTCTGGTAGTGCGACCCTTCGTATTCTCTATTACAGTTGATCTTATTCTCTCTGTTATAGTTACAATTGATCTCCTATGACAATTACAAGAGGTATTCTCTGACGGTTACAAGAGGTTATCCTGAAGAAGGTCCTTGTGAACTTCACCCACATGAACTAGTGCTAGGTGCAAGTTTCCCCCACGTGACCATCGGATGTGACCACACGCTAATAAAAAAGGCGATACATGAATTTGTGTTTTGGATATTCTGTTGCGAGTCACCTCGATTCTCCCAACTCCAGAAACTCCAAGGTAGAGCCTAGCGATGCTATCTCCTTCCCCTATTCTCCATTGATGTGACCACTGGCTGTGACCTGGGGTCGAACTTCCAAGTGCTTCGGGACTTCGCATTTCGCGAAGTTGAAAGTTTAATCACTTCCTTTCTTTCATTTCCCAATTTCTGAACTCCGCTCTCGTTTGATCAATGACCCACTACATTCATCGATCCAATGGTCTAGATCTCATTGGGACTTCATGTTTTACGACTTCATGCTTCATGATTTTGGCGGACTGCTCAACGAAGTTCTTTCGATTCACGATTCTACGAATCTACTTATCTGTTGCCACGTGTCCTTCCTAACACCGATGGCTAGGATTTCCTCCTAATTTCAAACTTTGTGAGTTTTTTCTTCTCCTGTGCACTATAAAGAATTAAATCCTATGCACTTACCTCTGGATCCAATGACGGTTGGTCCACATGCTTAGATCTAACGCCTGAGATCTGTTCTCCTCCTTTTCACGCTCGTTTCTCTCGTCTGGACTCTGATCCAATGTTCTAGATTCTTCACAGTGCTCTATCCGACGTCCATTGTCGCTTCTCCTCCCGAGCTTATGATTTCTTCCAACTTAGAATATTTTTGAAGTACTCAAAGGTTTCGGCCTCTGAACCTTCTACTGGGAGATCGTTTCCTCCTGATATCTGTCTTCATAAAAGAGGACTTATTCCGGTGCTATCATCGTTTATTTCTTGTTTTCCATCGTCATTGTTGTTCTTTCCATCAATGACAAGCACACTCTTCTTGTAAACATGCCAATAATCTCCCCCTTTTGCATTGATGGCAACCCTGAAAGGTTGCACTAATCTTCTTAGACCTCCAACTGTAGCATTCAGACCCCACACCTTTTTCTCCCCCTTTGACATCAATGTTAAAGAGAACTGAGAGTGATTCTATTCTCCCCCTGATCAAAGATACAATAAACACTCTCCCCCTGATTAGATATACTATGAGCACTCTCCTCCTGATCAGATAGACTATTTTAACTTGATAACAGGGTCACGCCCATCTTCTGGCATAGATACTCAAACTGAGCTTTTGCAATGGGTTTAGTGAAGATATCAACAATCTGATCTTTGGATGGAATATAATGGAAAGAAACAATGGTGTTGATTACCTATTCCATCAAGAAGTGATACTTGATGGGTATATGCTTGGTCTTGGAGTGAAATACAAGATTCTTTGACACACTAATTGCACTAGTATTATCACAATGAATTGGGATCGATGCAGTATACTTGACCTCCAAGTCTACAAGTGCCTTAATCATCCACAATACTCGGGTACAGAAAGTGGCAGCTGCAATGTATTCATCTTTTGTATTCGATAAGGAAATGGAACCTTGCTTCTTGCTCAACCATGCTACAAGAGAATATCCTAAGAAGAATGCACCTCCACTCGTGCTTTTCCTTTCATCCATGCAGTTAGCCCAATCAACATCTGAATAGACTGATAATTGAAAATTATGATTCCTAGGATACCATAGGCTATAGTTCATTGTTCCTTTCAAGTATCTAAATATTCTTTTGACAACTATCAAATGACTCTGTTTAGGTGCAGATTGATACCTTCTTACCATTCCAACAATATGCATTATGTCTAGATGAGATGTTGTGATGTACAACATTATTCCTATCATAGACCTATTTGAACTCTGATCAACATTAGGTGAGTCATCATCCTTGCTTAACTTGCATCCAGTGACCATATGTGTGCTCACAGGTGAAGAATATTCTATTTGAAACTTTTCAACATTTCTCTTAGATATTTCTCCTTAGAAAGAAATATTCCTTCAGACCTCTGAGTAATTTGAAGACCAGGAAAAAATGACAGTTCCCCTATCATAGAAATTTCAAATTCAGATTGCATGGCAGAAGAAAACCATTGTACCAATGAAGCATTATTACTTCCAAAGATGATGTCATCTACATAGACCAACATAATGAGAAAATCATTATCCTCTATTTTGATATATAGATTGCAGTCAACTATTCCTCTCTTGAACCCTTTGTCTTGAAGATACTTATCCAGTCTGTAATACTAGGCACGAGGAGCTTGTTTCAACCCATATAAGGCTTTCTTCAGCTTGCAGACAAAGTCAGGGTTATCTGACAGTTGGAAACCCTTTGGTTGTTCCATATAGACTTCTTCTTTTAGATCTCCATTCAGAAAACCTGAATTGACATTCATTTGATAGAATTTAAACTTATTATGACAAGCATAGGCAAGAAACATTCTAATAGCTTCTAATATTGCTATGGGTGCAAATGTTTCATCAAAATTTAGTCCTTATATTTGAGCATACCCTTTGCAGACCAATCTAGCCTTATTTCTTACAATAGTTCCTTGCTCATTCATCTTATTTTTGTAGACCCATTTGGATCCTATTACATTTTTATTTGTTGGCCTAGGAACAAGTTCCCAAGTATCATTCTTTTCAATCTGATCCAGTTCCTCATTCATTGATTTTAACCAATTCACATATTTATTGGCTTCATTAAAGTTCTTGGGTTCCACCATGGATATGAAGGTTATATGTGATTGCTCGGTGTCTTTGATTATCCTTCTCATAGTTTGTACACCTTTTCCTTTCTCACCAATTATCTGACTTGCAGGATGATTCTTTTGAGTAATTCTGGAGGAAGGATTTGATGTTGATTGTTATCTTGACTCTTCTTGTCTGGGTGTCTCTTCTCCACTTGATTAATCATCCTCTTGTGACTCTGAGATTTATTGTTCTTCATGTCTATTATTCTCATCATCTTCTTCATCTGACATGGTGCTTATTCTCTGTTGATCTTTTACATGAGCTTCTTCATCAATTCGAACATCAATATAGTCTACTAATTTATGCATTCTTTTGTTAAAGAATTTGTATCCTTTACTGTCTGTTGCATATCCTAAGAAGATACCTTCATCAGATCTACCATCAAATCTTCCCAGATGATCATCATTATTTCTGATGTATCATTTACTTCCAAATACTTTGAAGTGCTTGAGTGATGCAGGTCGACCAAACCATGACTCATATGGATTTTTATCACTATTTGGCATTAGATGTGCTTTTTTTAGAATATGAACAACCATGTGAACAACCTCCACCCAGAAGGTTTGTGAAATTTCCCTTTCACTCATTATATCCCTTTCCATCTATTGGACTAATCTATTTTGGCTTTCTACAACCCCATTTTGTTGAGGAGTACCTAGAATAGTATATTCTCTTTTAATTCCATTTCTGTCACATAATTCTTTGAAATCTATTGACATAAATTCTCCTCCCCTATCTGAGTGAATTGACTTTAACTTCCTTCCTATCTTATTCTCATCTAACACCTTAAACATTTTGAACTTCTCAAACGCATCAATTTTTTCTCTCAGAAAGGCAACCCACATAAGTCTAGAGAAGCCATCAATGAACAACATAAAGTAGTGTTCTCCTCTAGTTCTTTCCTTTCGTGATGGTCCACACAGATCCATATGAATAATTTGAAGTGGATTCTCTAAAGATGTGAAACTCTTCTATTTGAATTGAGCACGATTTAGCTTCCCCATTTGGCAGGATTCACATACAGAGTTATGAGGCTTAGATATTCTTGGAAGATCTTTCAAAGAAACTTCATTATTTAGCTTGACAATATAATCAAAATTCAGGTGTCCAAGCCTTCTGTGCCATAACCAACTTTCATAAAAGTTTATTAAATGAAATTCCTCCTTATCTTCCTTCAAAACATAGACATTGTTTCCAGTTCTAACCCCTTTTGCAATCATCTCTCCTGTGTTCATTGTTTTTATTTTACAATCTTTCGCAGTGAAAGTGACTTCACATCCTCTGTCACACACTTGACTGACACTAAGAAGATTATTCTTTAATCCATCAATAAATAATACATATTGAGCTTTGCCTCTTCCGTTACTTAATATTACTAGGCCTTTACCTCTGATCTTTCCTGGAGCATCATTTCCAAAAGTCACATTTCCTGATTTACTTTATTTGAGTGATAGGAACTTACTTTTCTCACCTGTCATATGACTGGAGCATCTGTTGTCAATATACCAGGGGTTCTTTTGTCTTTGAGCTGAAAACATTAATCCACACTTGTTATCTTATTTCTTATTCCAAACCTTGACAATTTCATCTCTATGATTTGAATATGGATTTTAGTTCTTTAGGCGACAGTCTATAGCTTTATGTCCATAATTATGGCAGATGTAACATTCTGGTTCATTGAATAAAGGATCATAACAATTTTTATGCTTAATATGCATCTTTTTCCTAGCCATCACATGACTTGCAGTCTATGGTTGTTTGTTACTTGGGTGTATCATTCTTCTTTATGGAAGATATTTATTCCTTGGGTGTCTTGATTGCTCATGTCTAAATCTTAAAGAGAAATTTACAACTTTGTGGCCAAAGTTAGAACAATAAAAAAAAATATCCATAGAAAAAATATTTGTACCTGGAAAATGGTTGTCTTCTTTGAGCAGGTCGATTTCTTCCATGTTGATGATTTCCTTGAGAAGAGGGTGTATTATTTCTTTGTTCCACAGATTTATTTATGGTACCTTTTTCTTCACTCGTCCTTGGCGAATGATTATCTTCCTTTGTTTCCGCAGGTTTGTTGTTGTCAATGGTTGTAGATTTGACAAACTTGATGGATTCTTTGTTGCTTGGTTGACCACTAATTGATCCCTCTTCGTAACCCAAAAAAAATTTCAACTTTGGATTCCTTTGCTGATTCATAATGGTGGATAATCCTTCTGAGGCTTTAATACTTGTCATATTCTGATGATATAAGGCCTGAAATTTCCCTAGATATTTTTTGACAGACACTACTTCAGCTTCCAATTTTTCACCTTTTGTTTTGGCTTCCTTCAATTGTTGTTTGAGGATGTATTCAATCCTCTTAGCTTCTTTTAGATTAACCTTCAACAAAGCAATTACTTTAGATGGTTCATTACATGTTTTCTCATACATGAGCAGTAACTGTTTTCGTTTTCTTTTATTTTCTCTGAGTCTATCAATGTCTTCCATGGCACTAACAAGTTCTCCTTCAATACCAACTACTGATTCACAATCAACGAAATCACTTCATGTATCTCCAGTGTTTATATCTTCTAAAGCTATTAGTATGACATTATTTATTTTAATTTCAATAGAAGAGTCACTGTTTTCATCATCTGAAGGATCGTCATCATTATTTACACAAAGGATTTTCCTCTTAAAATTACTCTCTTTATAGACCTTCTTGTATTTGTGCTTCTATTCATCGTCATATGCCTGATCCTTTCTTTTGTGAGGACACTTAGATGCAAGATGACCTATCTTACCACAGTTGAAAGATTTGAAGGGTAGTTTACCTTTGTATTTTCCTGATCCTTTTGTCAGTCTTCTCACAAAATTTTCTTCAATATCATCTATATCGAAGTCTGTGTTTTTCTTTGCTTTAAAGGATGCATCTCTTGTAGTGGATTTACCTTTGGTGATTCTCATTTCATAAGCAGTTAGGGTTCCAAGGAGTTGATCTAGTGTCAACATTTTGAGATCAGTTATTTCCTCTATAGCAGAGACCTTTGAGTTAAATCTATCAGGAAGAGATCTTAATATTTTCTGGACTATAAAATATTCATCTATCGTTTCACCTAGACCTTTCATAGTGTTGACAAGTTACTCTATACGTAAGAAGTACTTACTGATAGTTTCATCTTCATCCGTATTTAACTGCTCAAATTTCAGTCTGTGATTCTGAAGTTTTGCATCATTCACCTTTTCATTACCTTCATAACTACTTATCAGCTTGTCCCACATAACTTTTGTTGAATCACAGTGCATGAATTTGACAAACTCGGCTTCTGGAAGTCCACTAAGGATGGAATTAATTGCTTTTGCATTAAAGCTAAACTCCAGCTTATCATCTTTTAAGGCCAAGACTATAGGCTTCACATATCCAGTTTTAACGACATTCTAGACATCACCACCCAAAGACATTAAATAAGTTATCATCCTTATTTTCCAGAAGGAAAAGTTTGTTCCATCAAACATAGGGACTCTATTAGTTGAACTTCCTTCATGACTAGTCATTTTCAAGTTTATGGATCTACCTTTGATCAAAGGCACTAGATCTGATACCAATTGTTGG
The DNA here is from genome assembly GCA_000966675.3 of Picea glauca. NCBI lineage: Eukaryota > Viridiplantae > Streptophyta > Pinopsida > Pinales > Pinaceae > Picea > Picea glauca. Next base: position 1,179,190 of record JZKD02S1676828.1, read on the forward strand.
AAAAATAACTGAGAGGGGGGTTGAATCAGTTATTAATATAATCTTGAATCTTTTCCTGTTCTTTTTTTAATCTTTCTAGATTATTATTTAATGTGTTGTTGATAAATTAACATGCATAGATATACAAAATTTGATCAATCACATAGAATACATAGACACACTGATATTCATGAGGAAACCCATAAAGGGAGAAAACCTCTTCTTCTTAAGATGTCAATCAAGCTCCAGCTTTCATGTACACCACAGTATTTGTGCACCAACTCAAATATGAGGCTACAACCTCTGATAGCAAGCTACAACTTGCATAGAGCACCAACTCTCAGATTTCTCTAAAACCAACTAGATGGAAGCACCAACTCCCAGGTTTCTTTAGCACCAACTAGATGAAAGCACCAACTCCCATAATATCTTTTAGCACCAACTATAATTTAGAGGACTACAATCCTCCCTAGCACCACCCTACCACCATGATTGAATCTTACAAAACTTACTTACTTATGTTGTCTTTGATCTGATCTGTTACAACTGGATGTCTCCTCTGCCTTCTTCAGCTTCTATGCTCTGTTCCACTTCTTCATATTTCTTCTTCTATACTGTACAACTCCACTCCACTCTTCTTCATCTATGCTCTTCTCTCTCTCCTTTTGTGAACCACTACTGCTCTATTCATCTTTTATTCTATGTGATCCATCTGCATTCTATGTGCTACGCCTCTGTTGTGCTCTTCAACTTGTCCTCACAGCCTCCTTCTACTTGCATGAATAAATATCAAGAAGACCCATCTCTTCTCTTTTCTACGTATATTTATCACTCCAATTCCTCTACCAGATCATGCTAGCAACTCTTCATCCTCTCTGGCAGTTATCTAGAGTCTTGTTCGTCATCAATGGTCGTTATCCTGAGATTATTTGGCTTCTCTGGCAGTGCAATCCTTCGTCTTCTCTATTACATTTGATCTCCTCTGATAGTTACATGAGGTCTTCTTTGACAGTTACATGAAGTTATCGCAAAGAAGCTCCCTGTGAACTAGGACTGGGTGCAATTTCCCCCCACATGACCACCGACTGTGACCACACGCTAATAAAAAAGTCACTACGCAACTTTGTGTTTCAGATATTATGTTGCGAGTCACCTCGATTATCCCAACTCCTGAAACTATGAGGTAGAGCATAGCAATGATAGCTCCTTCCCTTATTCTCCGCTGATGTGACCACTGGCTGTGACCTGGGGCCCAACTTTTGAGCGCTTCAGGACTTCACATTTCATGAATTCGGAAGTTAGATCACCTCCTTTCTTCTGTTTCCTGATTTCTGAACTCCTCTCTTGTCCGATTGACAACCCATGACATTCCTCGATCCAATGGTCCAGATATCATCAGGACTTCGCATTTTGCAATGTCTGCAAATTGCTTGACATAGTTCTTCCGATTCGTGATTCTACGAATCTGCTTATCTTCTGCGACATGTCCTTCCTAGCACCAATGACTAGGATTACCTCGTGATTTCGAACTTTGTGAGTTTTCTCTTCTCCTGTGCACTCTAAAATAATTAAAGCCTGTGCACTTACCTCTGGATCCAATGACGGCTGGTCCATGTGCTTAGATCTAACACCTGAGATTTGTTCTCCTCCCCTGCGCGCTCACTCCTCTAGTCTGGACTCTAATCCAACGGTCCATATTCTTCACAGTGCTTGATCCGACGACCACTTTTTCTCCTCCTCCTGATCTTACGATTTCTTATTACTTAGAAGGTTTTCTAAGTATTCAAAGGTTTCAGCCTCTGAACCTTCTACTGTGAAACTGTTTCCTCCTGATCTCTGTCTTCATAAAAGAGGACTTCTTCCAGTGCTATCATCATTTCTTTCCTATTTTCCATCGTCGCTACTGTTCTTTCCATCAATGACAAGCACACTCTTCTTGTAAACATGCCAACATTTCCTACACCTGGTTTGGAAAAAAACCGAATAGAATTCACTTCCTGGAATTTTTTCTGAATTCTTTGTTGTCTCTGCTCCTCTAAGTCACACATGTGTGTCAACAACCAAGCTTCAGAGCACATTTCCATGCCAAAACCTAGAACCCACACGCATCTCGCAAATCATGGCATTATGTTGAAAAGTTAGGAGGCATAACACCTATCTCGACAGAGTTCTTGGTCGCATGGCCTCCATGTGGCCACGTCCTAGCACTAAATCTGGACTCTATGCTTGTGGACTGACCGTTGGATCTTGTGACATGGCTTGACCGTTGGTTAGAATGTTAGATGAATGGAATAGTGTAAATTCTATACTATGGAACCCCGTGCCAAAGGTTGTATGGGAGTGGTTTGATTAAGGGTTGGGGATAATCCCCAACCCTTTCTCCGCCTGTATGAATCCTTATGCAACTTTAAATATTAGTTTAATACTATATGGTTAAGTAAGATATAGTAGGCGGGCTGGTGGCCCGACCTATGCCAACACTCTGCCACTCCTAGAGGTCATGGGTTCGACCCCCATGGACTCCAAACCAAAATTAAGGGAGTGGTGTGATGAAGGGTTGGGGATAAGCCCCGACCCTTTCTCCACCTGTATGAATCCTTATGAAAATTTAAATATTAGTTTAATACTATATGGTTAATTTAGATATAGTAGGCGGGCTGGTGGCCCGAATTGCGCCAACACTCTGCCACTCCTAGAGGTCATCGGTTCGACCCCCGCAGACTCCAACCCAAAATTTTAAAGAACAGAGGGGTGCCATGTGGCACCATACCATTGGTTCCCAAGCACACCATGTGTCAAAACCTGATAGGTCCATGTATCTACTGCCAACTCACCTACCATGTCAAACTTTGCCACATCACCACTTGCCATGTGTCATTATGGTACCATGCCACATCAACACCTATGCCCAATTAGAAATCCACGTCACCTTTCCATGTGTCAATATGGTCACTCTACCACATGTCAGTACGGTCTGCATAGTCAGCAGTACTGACTGTACAGTCAGAAAATTTTTTGCATTTTTGGAAAAGTGGATAGAACACGATATATATCACATAAGAAGTTTGTTTGAACCTGTTCAAGTTGCGTTTGGATCATGAGGATGAGGCCTACGCACGATTCCATTTTTAAGCAATTCCGAGAACTTTGATTTTTGAGCATATTTTGATCCCCTGGATCACCCGAAGTGTTAACTGGCCGAAGTCAATCATAAGATGAGTTGACTGACAATTGTAAGTTACCCTTCCCTACCAACCTCCTTTTTTGACTTTTAACCTCTTAATATAATGGTGGGTAGAGATTTTCCTCACTTAAGTTTCTATGGTGGAGATCCCCTCCAGAGTTCAGAACTCTGGGAGTTTCACCTTTTTGTAACCATCAATGCATTTCCTCCAGAGTTTTGAATTGCTGACCCTCCGAAGGACTCAGACTCAAATATCTAATGGTCCTGGTGGTTCTCTATATCTACAGATATTCTTTTCTATGGAAGTTTGGAACTTTGGGTCTTCACAACCTTTAACCCTTACCTTTAACTTAGCTGGAGAACCAAATCTTGTTTAACTCAAAGATCAATGGTCCCTATACATTTCTCCAATATACGGCTATAAATGATTTCAGAGATTTGAATCTTCAGAGAACCGTGTTTTCTTTGGGTTCAAATATCTCGGAGTGACATGGTTGTTGATTTCACTATTGATGTGGCACTGCCTGAGTGGTTTTCACGTGTCACCTTGATTCATAACTTTCATACCTAAAGTGCCAACTAGACCTTGACACTTGTCACTATCTAATTGTGCCACCTGTCCTTGCTAACACAAACTATGATGGCATGGGATCTCATTGTCTTTCCACATGTCTTACTTCGTGACTCTGGGGCTTCGACCTTTGGGTAATATTTACATGTTCTGGACTTCTTCTCACCGAAGTGGTCAACAATGGAAGTGCTTATGCTTTCCTTCCACTCTAATTTCATCCAACGACTGTGATTGGTCCTGGATCAATGTTCCTGATTCATTTCGGGGTTTGGGACTATGGGTGGTTCATTGTTTCCACTTCCCTTTTTTCCCGGAGTGAGATTTTCCAGAGCTTAAACCTCGAGCATCTTGAATTTATCTAACTATCTGTCTTTAACCCAAAAAGCTTAACATATCCAATGTCTAGAAAACACTTAGTGATATATGGTGTAGATCACTTCAGAGCTTTGGTACTTTAGGTTTCGTCCCTCCTTGTCAACTAGCCTGAAGGGCTTCTGTCCTTTGTTCATGTGACTGAGAACTATGACCTCGACCCCTTTCCTTGAGTACTAATCGACAAGTAAATTCAACGGTTGTGATTTCATCAGTCTTGAATATCGATGGCTTGGCAGGATTGTGGAGCCTCTACTAGCATGATGTTTAAACCCTCTCTCAATTTCTGCATTCGAAAATACTCGCTGATAGTGTGACTGATGCCAACCGTTGATCTGTTTGTAGGTGACGATCAACGACCCATGTGGATTTCATAACCCAAACTAGCATGATAGTTAACTTGACCCTATGATCCTGCAATGGCTCCTCGTCGTTGATATACCCTTTTTGATATTATACAGTCGGGACTTAATTGGATGTTGATCTGATGCTCGAAAATTCTAACCCCAAGGAAGAGGAGCATAATTTTGAGCAAGAGAAGATTTCCATGGGAGATGTAGTAAGTATGATGAGATCCTTCCAGAGGATGTCAAAGGTGTTGATAAAACACTTGGATAGAGATGAGGGAATAGTGTCTGTACCCAATGAGGGTTCACAATGCGCCCCATCCGGTAGTAATAACATACACCGAGAACTTGAGAAGGTGAAATTTCTCGAGTTCTGGGGTGCCCCAGATGACTTAGCTACTGAGGCATGGTTGGAGAACATGGCGATGTGCTTCACACTTCGTGATTACACCTCCAACATGAAATTTCACATGGTGGTCTTTCAGTTGAAGGGGAGTGCTCTTCTATGGTGGAAGATGCTCCTACCTCAACTAAACATGGTCATCAAAGACGTTTCCTTGGAACTATTCGAGTAACAATTCCGAGAAAGGTATTTGTCCAAAGAATTCATTGAGCATCAGCTTGATGAGTTCAATGCCTTATGAAAGGGTGTCCGTACGGTGCTAGAGTATGAGGCCAGATTCATGGAGCTACTTAGGTACGTTCCACATCTGAACATGAAGAAGTTGAAGGTCAAAAATTTCTTGTTTGGCCTTAAATCCAACATTCATGCAAAGGTGAGGATCTTAATGCCTTGGACTTTGCATGATGCGGTTCAGAAGGCCCTCATAGTTGAGGAAGAGATAAATGGTGGGGGTCAGGGTAGGACTCCCTCTAGACAGATTGAACATACATCATTAGGAGCGCAACAACATCCGACACCACTAGAAATACTACAGGGAACTGAGGCACACCTCAAGGACCAGTGTTTATGACACCACGGTGAAAAAATCCTCAGCAGAGGACTCCTTACATAGGATCACAACAAAAACAATGTTGACCGCAACAATATTTTAAGCATGTTCAACATAACTGATTAGGATCACAGGCTGTTACACCAACAACTTCTACTTCGGGGACCAAAATCACTGGAATGAAGACTAGATGTTGGACATGTGGTGAGACACATTACCAACGAGATTTTTCGATTGAGAAGGCCAGAGTGGCCAGATCATCAGGATACACTATAGTTGGAGATTTGGGCAAGGCCCATAGGATAGATGCAACGGTGAACAACCGCCAGGATGAGCATCAGTCCACTATGCTAGAGATGCCAGGTATGATCGTAGACCAAAATAGAGTGTATTGATAGATCCATTCGCTACCAAGAGCTTCATCTCTAGTGCAATGTTGAATGGAATCAAGGTAAAGGAAGTCGAGTAGGATTTCAAGTACATGGAAATGGCATCAGGTGCCAAACAAAAGGTTGGAGGAAAGGTTACAGGATGTAGCCTTAAAATGGGAGACTTTTTAACAAAGGTAGATCTTTATGTCATGTTACTAGGATATTATGACATAGTGATTGGTATGGATTGGTTGGAATCGCATGATGCGATACTTAACTATAATATGAAATATTTAATTTTGACGGATGATTTGGGACTAGGTAGAGTGATTTTAGGAAGAAACTAGGGAGTGTTTTGAGGTTCATTTCTTCCCTAAAATTGCAGAAGAGTATGTGCAAGGGATGAAAACTATATGCAATCTTAGTGCTGAATGAAGAGGGTGAGGTAGAAGTACTAGAAAATTGCCTATAGTGAAAGAGTGTGCAGACAATTTTCCAGAAGAGTTACCCGGTTTACCGCCTGAAAGAGAAGTTGGAGTTTATAATATAATTGAAACTGGAAATTGAAACTATTGCAAGAGCTCCTTACCGAATATCAATGCTTGAATTGCATGATTTGAAAATGCAATTGAAGGAATTGTTGGAATTGGGACTTATTCATCCAAGTGTGTCACCTTGGGGTGCACCAACTATTTTTGTAAGGAAGAAGGATGGATCGTGGAGGCTTTGTATTGACTATCGTCAATTGAACAAAGCGACGATCAAGAACCAATATCCGTTTCCAAGAATAGATGATTTTTTTGATCAGATGAAAGGGATGACGTTATTTCCAAATATTGACTTTAGATCAGGATATCACCAATTTCAGATTAAGGAAGAAGATATCCCTAACACCACTTTTAAGATGATATTTGGACACTATGAGTTTATAGTTTTACCATTCGAATTGATAAACGCCTCGGGGGTATTCATGAGTTTGATGAATGGGGTGTTTCGTGAATACTTGGATAAGTTTGTTCAATTTTTTTATCGATGACATACTGATTTATTCCCGGATGAAGGAAGAGCATGATGAACACTTGAGGTTGGTCTTGCAGTGCCTAAGAGAAAACAAACTGTACAGGAAGCTATCAAAATGCTCTCTTTACCAATCTAAGATTCACTACTTGGGACATATCATATCTGACGAAGGTATCATTGTGGATCCAACGAAGGTGGAGGCTATTATGGAATGGACAACACCGACAAAGGTACATGAGGTATGCATTTTTATGGGTTTAGCAGGATATTACCGACAATTTGTCGAAGTATTTTCGAAGATAGAAAAACTGATCACATAATTGCAGAAGAAGAACAAGAAGTTATTGTGGAATGAGAAATGAATGGAAGAATTTCAAAGTCTCAAAGAGTTTCTAATGACAACATCGATACTAAAAGTCCCCGACATGGACAAGGAGTTCTTGGTATGCACGGACACATCCAAGGAAGGGTTAGGTAGACTTTTTATGCAAGACGGTCGAGTGATCACTTACATTTCATGGAAATTGAGAAGGCATGAAGAGAGATACGTAACATGTGACCTGGAGTTATTATATATTGTTTACGCATTGAGAGTATGGAGAAATTAGTTGATTGGATGAAAATTTGAATTAAATACAGATCACTATGGATTGTGGCATATTTTTACACAAAGTGACCTGAAAATGCGACAAAGACGCTGGTCATAATTGCTTAGCGAATACGACTTTGAAATTTATTACATTAAAGGAACTGTGAACTGAGTGGCATATGCGCTGAGTAGGAGGCCACACATATTTTAGGCGTTACCTCTTAAGATGAATCTTTGAGAAAATACTCTAACTCTACAAATCAATGATGACTGGTATAAGGAAGTTAGGAAAAATATTGGACAAGATATCATGATAGTACCAAGGTATGAAGGTTATTCACTAGATGACGATGGATTATTGAGACTTAACAGAAGAATTTACGTACCGCCTAACAATGAAATAAGAAGTTTTATCTTAAGTGAAGCACCTTGAGAAATATACATGGCTCATTCGGGAGTCACAAAGATGAAGGCATATCTTAAGCCTTTGTTCTTCTCGAAGGGAATGAAGGAAAACATAGTTAGTTACATGGTGAGATTTCTAGAATGTTGGCAACTGAAGGATGAACATAGACATCCAACAGGATTTTTATAGCCACACGCTATTCCTGAATCGAAATGGGAAGTCATTTCGATGGACTTTATTTTTGGATTTCCACTAACGACAAGAAGACACAATTTGATTTTTGTGGTAGTTGACACTCTGACGAAGAGTGCACACTTTATTCCAATGCATACAATGTATTAGGCACCATACACAACAATATTATTTGTTAGTGATATTGTGAGATTACACGCGGTTCCAAAAATAATCATATCTGATCGAGGATCAGTGTTTACACGACGGTTTTGGACCAGTTTCCAAGAGGCCTTGGGAACACAATTAAACTTTATCATAACCTATCACCCAGAAAAGACGGGAAAATAGAAAGGCCAATCCATATTTTGGAGGATATATTGTGTATGTATGTAATGGACCAACATAAATGTTGGGAAGAATTCTTACCACTAGTAGAATTTTCATACAACAACATCTATCAAAGTACAATTAAGATGGCACTGTTTTAGATTCTTTATGGGAAAACGTGTCAGATGTCGTTGAGTTGGAATCGACTTGAGGATAGGGTATTGGTAGGACCATAAGTGATTCAAGAAATGGAAGAATAGATTAAATTGATGAGACAAAGTATTAAAGAAGCGCAAGATCGAAAGAAGAGTTATGTTGATGCGCATCACATTGAGTGCAATTATGAAGTTGGAGATAGAGTCTTCTTGTGGGTAAAACCACAGAAGAGTTTGATAAAGTTTGTAAAGGGTGCTAAAATATCTCCTAGGTTCGTGGGACCCTTTGAAGTAGTGGAAAATAAGGGACCCATGGCATATTGACTAGCCTTGCTTGATTCTTTGAGGCATATGCACAATGTTTTTCATGTATATGTTTTGAGACATTATATCAGTGACCCTTCACATGTTATTGACACGAGTTCCTTGCAAGTGTCGTACGAGGGTGCTCTCACGGTGGAGCCAATCCACATTATGAACCATCGCATTCAATATCTACGGTGTCGAATAGTCGATTAGGTCAAGGTGCAATGGGATAATTATAGTCCACACTAAGCTACCTGGGAGGATGCATATGAGATCCGTCAACAATTTCCTTACTTGTTTGATAGATTTGACTTATAGATCTATATCAAATACATTTATTCACTTGATTTTTCATACTATAAACACTTTGGGATGAAGTTTAAAACAAGAGGGGATGTATGTAACATCCCACTCTACTGAGCATACTACTATTGACTTATTCTTTGAGGACACTTTCTTGCAAGTGATCCGGGTATGGAACACTATGATTTCATTCATACTTTGGGTTATATATGATAATTTTGAGGTGTTATATCTGCTTGATTTATTGATGTATATATATATGTGTGTGTGTGTGTGTGTGTGTGTGTGTGTGTGTGTGTGTGTGTTGACATATTCTTTTGACAAGTCGCCTTGAGTGTGCAAGACACATGTTAGAGAAATATTTGTCTCACCCTATGTAATCTTGTAGAGAGGGCCTTATTCCATTTCCCTATGCAGACTTGTCTTCCCTGTTACTAAAGTCCAGAGGCAAAAATATAATTTTTTCCACTTGTATGCATCTTGCACCCTATACAACAAGAATATACACAGGATGCTCCACTACAGCCTGTGTATATTGGGATTTGTGCCAGAAAATAAAAATTAAATGTTGGGTTTCCATGTCACAACAGGAGATCTCTGATCCTTGGCCTTCGATATACTAGAAATGACCTGACTCAGCCCTTCAGTTTCATTTTGAAGGATATAAATAAGCCAATTCTGAGTTGTGGAAAAGGAGAAAGAATTAAAATTTGAGAGCAAAGTTACTCTGGAGAAATTATTTACTTCATATTGACTCTGCATCACTTTGTCCTTTAAGTCTGAACACAGTGTTCAACCCCCAAGCTCTTCCCTTATTGATGGATAACCTCTTTGTCTCCCTTATATGAGCTTGCCTTTGGTGGAGGATTGAAGTGGTGGAGGCCCAGTTGGAAGGAACTCGGTTTCTTGGTTCCGAACTGTGCCGACACAGAAGTCTATAATATTTTCACTTCTACTAATCGTTTGTTAATAGAAATACTCCTTTCCCGTCCAATTGATATCTTGCAAATATATGTATTGTTATCCATGTGTGTATTTGTTATGTATATTGATGGATTATGCTATCTAATGTGATAAGCATTTATATTTCCACCATATGCTTGTTTTCGCTTGTTTGTTGAGAACTTTTTGCAGGTATATATCTTTGGGTCAAAGTGTTCAACGATGGACATCATCAAACATTTGGATGAGGTAGGCCTATTTCTTATCTTTCTTGCACATTGGTTTATATAGTATGTTGTTGGGATAGATTTGATTTCTGTAGTCATTTCCATCTTTTGTGGTTCACCCTAGCCATAGAGAGATTTTCCTCATAACAAAATTGGCAAACATAATGGGGATGAATCTTCTTTCTTAGGGTTTGAAGTAGTTTTCTCCTTAGATTGCTCTCGATTTTATTGTGGTTCTTATCATATCATTTCTTGACAACTCTTGTTCACTTTGGGTATGACTTTTCAGCCTTTCTCCCTTGCCTGCCTTGTTTCAAAGCATATACATGCCTTTTTCCTTAACAATCACGTATACACGCAAGCAGTCTCACTGCAAGCTGCGTACATACGATCTATTTACCCAAACAATCATGTACACCCTTTTTTCTTGCATGTTTTCTTGGTCTAGTGTTTGCTGGGTGGGATTTGATGCTTGCTGAGCCTTCTTAGGTTTTTGTAGTGCCTGTTGAGTGTATGTGGGATGACGGGAAACCCTCTTTCGGTTGAATTTTTGGGCGAAGTTTTTCTCTTCATATTTTCATTTTTATTGTCCTTGTACATTAGGCTGGGTGTTTTGTTGCTTGATATCCTGCTTGATTTATGTCTTTTTTATACACAGTAGGGCTATATGTCAAGTTACTTTTCATTCCATGCATTTTCAGTTTCTATATATTGAAAATACAAAAAAAATAGGCATTTTTGCATTGCTTGACATTTTTTTTCTTTTGAGTTTTTATCATTAGCTTAGTGCATACAATGAAAGATTGATTTTTTACTTCTGAATTGCAGAATTGAATTTGAAAATTGCATCGCTTTTAGAAGCATATCATACATTAAAAGTTAAAGTTAGGATTTTGTATTATTTTCATATTTACTTTTCTTGCAAAGACATAACACCATGAGTTTCACTACCATACCTTTTTGAGTAATCATGGCCATTAAAATCAACACTATAATTTAAAATTTATTAGTAATGATTTTATTTTCTAGAGTGCACAAACTAGCCTAGGATTTAGTGCCTTGGAATAGGATTTTGTGAGTAAACTTCTCCAAGGCAATTATATCAACATATGTGTCTGATTCAGGGAGTGGAGAAATCCATTGTATAATTGGTAAGATCAAGAGGCTCCACTCACACCAGAGTTAATCACGATGTCACACGAAGTCGGTTGAAGGGATATCCCCCCGATATTTCTGGGGATCTATTCATATCCAGGGATCTTGTTAGTGCCTTTACCTTCGTGAGAGGCAGTTCTTTCAAGGTTTAGGGATTTGCTACCCTGCCCATACGGTGGACCTGACTTACAATTGCTCGCCTGTGCATAAGTTATATAGTGGTTTATTAGTTTCTTGACTTAGGTGTCTCATAGGTTACTTGCAGGGGTTATTCTACAGGTACCCTAGGTCAGATAAGGGTTAGTCAACACATAACCTTTATGGAGGATTACCTCTCCGGGGGAATCTGACCGAATGGTTTTTAAGCCCATGAGGGACCTTATAACTGATTATGTTACCTCCAATATTTAGCAGGGAGTCTCATGCCCCTCTTGGGTGAGACATACCTTCTTTAGGGAGGGAGGCCACTCAACCACTTTACCCTGTTTGCATGCATATTGGTCGTTTGACTTTTGGTGTGATCTTTGCTTACTAGTTGGCCTTAGGATATATATTTTTTATCTTTAGATTCTTAAGTCATCATGGAGTCAGGCCAGCCTCCCCGCCAGTCTCGTCGCTTGTTATAGTTACCACCATATTTCATGTCTTTGCCTTCTAAAAGGCGTAGAGTCATTGTATGTGGTACGCACACATCCACCGTTCAGACTTGTGATTCTACAAGGATGAGTATTGAACTTGGTCTTCATAATTCTGGGATCTCTTCGAATCTCATACCCACTATAGTTAATGGAACCCCTTCAACTCCTGCAACCTCTATGGTCATAGTGCCAGAGGTACCTATCATTACTATGACCCAACCTATATTTAATGCTCAATATACCTCCTTAAACCCATTTAGGTATCTTGGCCACTCACCAGGCTACAACGCTCAGTCCATCCCTATGGCTTCTAGTCCATTTTCTTATCATATGCCTAACTCCACTTTTCATTTTTCGAACTCTATCCCAGCTGTTGGCCCTAACTCTATCATTGGGATTGGGGGCAGTACACCTCCCTATGATCCTTTTTCATTTGGTGGAGCTCAAATCCCACAAATGAATCCTAATATGGGAGGTATCACTGCTTTTAACCTTGGGTCCAATCCTCCTACTTCTGGTTGGAACAGTCAACCTGGAAGACAAGCTTCGACTCAAGTTCCATCCTACAACCCCACCTCCTCGGCACAAATTCCAACCAATACCTTTGGCATGACGAATTTGCCTCTATCCTCCAATTTCCAACCTAGAGGAGGTCAATTTCACACTTTGGGCAACCCCCAACCTTGATCTAATCCAGGTGGGGGAAATTTCTATAACCCTCAACAAAACATTCTAGCTGGAATGATGCCTAACCAAACTTATATGAATCGGCCTGGAGGAGGGACTTATAATTCTAGACAGGGCCATGGTGTTTACAAGAACCCTGGATGGCTTGCAAATCCGTACGCACAATATTTCCTGGGAGGTTGGGGCTAGATGTCACAACCCCGTCTCCCTTTTCTGGCCACGCTTAATCTGCCATATTTGGATAATTTAATGAACGACCCTGTGAGTCACGATCCTACATGACCCTTGATCCCCACCAAACTTCCTTCGGATATCCCAAAGTTTGAGGCTAAGAATGGAGAGGATCATGGTGATCACGTCAATACCTTTCAACTTTGGTGCTCATCAAACTCCCTTAATGATGATTCTATTCGTTTGATATTATTTCAACGCACCCTTATCAGAGTTGCTGCGAAATGGTATATTGAGCTACCCAAGGGGGCATATGGGACTTTTAGTCAGTTGGTAATAGTATTTCTTAACCAATTCCAGTTGTCCATTTGTTATGATGCTGGCTTATAATTGTTGTCAACTTTATGCCAGGATACCACCACTCATATCTCAGACCATATCTAGGAGTGGCATAGATAGAAGAGGTTGATTAAGACCCCTATACCCTTGACATTTCTTTTAGAATGGTTTCCTAAGTCTTTTCACCCTCCTATCTCTAAGGACATTGCTACTTCTAGGGTTACCACTAAAAAGGAAGTAATCTTTAGGGCCCAACAGTTATATTTGATTTATGCTCAGTATTGGATGTTATACCAACTTCTTCCTAATGCACCGTGGTCTACTTACAACCCTAGGAAAAAGATCAGACCTCATGCTGAGGGTATTGTAGGTTCTACCAATGTAAATTCCACAGAATCAGTGAAAAACCAGTTGAAAGAGTTGTCTTTAAGCCAGTTTGTAGGAGGACTAGCCTCATTTGTGTCTTCCAACCCCACTCAATTGATGGATGTACACTCAGTGCAATCATCGGCCAACCCGAATGGTAACTAGCAACCAAGAGGGAATAAGAAGAAAGGACGTAATAACCGTAAGGGTGGAAAAAATGGTAATAAACCCAAGGACAATAATAATAATGAAAATATGGGTAGTAATGCAGGAGAGGGAAAACGTGAAAAATGTAAGGTGAAGTTTCCATTTAATCTTTGCACAGATGATCACCTTAACCATTTGTGCCCCAAACTTATAGAAGCTACAAGGATATTATCTCAATCACCCGCCATGCTGACGAATCCATTCCCACATAATCAACACTTAGCCTCAAGCTCCTCAAACGTCGAAAATGCAGTTGGTGGAGGTAAAAACCAACAGTTGCAAGATAGCGATCATTTATGTATCAATATGGTCGATGCGAAAATCTATGTAGCCACTCGATCTCGAGACTACAGTTTTAAACAAACTAATCCTGGTCTAGAATCTCCTCCTCCTTTGGAGATGACTTTACAAATTGAGAAAACAAAGCCACCGCCTCGTATTCCGAAAGGAGTACTTAAGCGCTCTACCCACAATCCAAATTCTAGAGCCACCCAAAACTACTCTATTGTTGAGGTCCTGGGTCAAACTCCTTGTGTGATGTCAGCTTTGGAGGTACTCCAGATGTGTCCTTCAAAGAGGAATGCCTTTCTCTTTTCTTTAGGAGCTCTAGAACCCGGTGGCTCAAAGGTTATCAAGTTTGATGTCACAGATGTTAATCCTCGCTTTCCTTACCATGTGGCTTTCCAAATCCATGTGGACTATTCAAAGTATACCATCAAACATGTAGTTGTTGATGAAGGCACTGCTACGTGTGTGATGTCCTTGGTTTGTTGGAAATTTCTTGGTCTTCCGACCCTTTCCAAGTCATTGAAAATGTTGACTGATTTCGACGATCATTCCTTTCGCCCTCATGATATTCTCCCTGCCTTTTCGGTCCAGTTAGGTGGGAAGACAGTAGAGGTGGAAGTAGAGGTAGTTGATGCACCTCTCGATTATAACCTGTTACTAGGTCGCAATTGGACTTATGCTATGATCATCATTGTGTCATATGTCTTTCGTACTCTTTGTTTTCCTCATGAAGGGAAGATTGTGATGATCGATCAATTTTCATTTGCGTACTCTAGTCCTAATGCATCTCTTGGACTGTTGATCCCAGTGATTGACAATTCTCAACCAACAACTGAGAATATCAGTGTCAGAATGTATTCTTCCCTTATGGGTACTTTTGACTTCTTGACATAAAACCATCACATTTATGCCATGTCTAGTAGGCCCATGTCAACTCAGAGGTCCATTCCTTTCCGCACATCTTATTTTAATGATCCGTGGAACCTACCTTCCCTGACTTCGTCTTGTGAAGGCCAATCGTATGCTGGGATGGCCATGCCACTATCGGAAATACAGATTGCGTATCAAGTTGTTCTCGACTCTTCTGTCAATCCAGATCCTGTCTCCTCGCCGATGGACGAGGAGGATCTCGTATCTAGGCCCATGTGGGCCACTTCGTTGTCTTGTTCACATGATTGCGTTGATGGGAATTTTCCCTCGTACGAAGCCATCATCGAAGCCATGAATGGTTCTGATAAACCTTGGGATGACATGCATCACTGTTCTTATTTTCTCCTAGATCTTGAAAGAATCAAACAAGATGACTTTCGATCTACTTTGAGTGAGATAGTTAGTCACGTCGTAGTTCCACTTGATATGCATGACATTTATGCCAAAGGAAATATGGTGATAATTTCTCTTACCGTCACGATCAAAATCTCTCATACCCCTGGTAAGGTTGAAAATGTAAATATCGGTGTGGATTGTTCGCCAGAAGAAATCCTGATCTACACTGAGCTCTTCAAGGAATTTTGAGACATATTTCCTTGGTCCTATGAAGAGATTCCAGGGATCGACCCTCATATTGTCAAACATGAGATTATAAATTATCTAGATGCTAAACCTATTCGACAACGTCTTAGAGCTGTCAACCCTCGAAAGGCCCATGCTATTAAGGAAAAGGTCGAGAATCTACTTAATGTTGGCATCATCTACCCGGTTCCCTTGATCGAATGGGTAACCAACCTTGTTCCTATAGATTAGAAGCAAGGAACCATCTGTGTATGTATGATTTTTTGTGACCTGAACAAGGCCTATCCGAAAGACAACTTTTCCACACCTTTCATCGATTAGATTCTTGACGAGTGTGCAGAAAGCGAAGTATTTTATTTTATGGATGTATTTTCAGGATATAATCAAATTCAAATCAAACTTGAGGATCAACACAAGACGACATTTATTTGTCCTTGGGGTAATTTTTCATACCGGAAGATGCATTTCGGCCTTAAAAACGTCAGAGCAACATTTCAATGTGCCATGAATTTCTATTTTCATGATCTTAAGCACATAGTCAAAGCTTACCTTGATGATCTTGCTGCTCACTCTCGCAAGAGGGAAAATCACATTCCTCACCTTTCACTTATTTTCGAAAGATGTTGTTATTATAGAATCCGGTTGAACCCTCACAAGTGCATCTTTTGCGTTAAGCCTGGTTGTCTTTTAGGTTTTCTAGTTTCTAAGACTAGGATCATGGTAGATCCACTTAAGGTTGAGGCAATACTTTGGTTTCCTCCCCCACACATGATTATAAAACTTCATGGTTTACAAGAGAAAGCTAACTTTCTTTGTAGGTTTATAGTGAACTATGCCACTATCACTAAAGATTTCATGCATATTTTAAACAAGGACACCCCTTTTATTTGGGATGAGTGAGCCTAGGAGTCCTTTGATGCTTTGAAAAAAGATTTGGTGTCGGTGCCTTTGCTGAAGCCTCCTGACTACAGTAGAGATTATTTTCTTATATCGTCGCGTCTAAAGATACGATTGATATGGTTCTGGTTCAAGATCATGATGAGCTCCATGAGCATGTCAAATACTATCTTAGTCGAACTTTACTCGGTCCTGAACTTAATTACACTCACGTTGAAAAGATAGCTTTGGATGTCGTTCGCGTAGTCTAGTGTTTGCATCATTATATATTACTTTTCAAGACTACAATAGTTTCTCATGTCAATCCATTTCAATACGTCCTGACCCGACGTATCATAGGGGGAAAATATAATAAATGGATTGTCATATTACAAGATCTCAATTTCACTTTCGCAAAATCCAAGAAATCCCTAGTCTTTGTGGAGTTGATATCCAATTTTCCATGACTAGATGAGGACGTCATCCATGTTGATTCATTTTTGGACGAACACATTTTTCTTGTCTCGTCGTCTGACCCATAGTATGGAGACATCATTCTCTATCTTCAGACCTTGAAGTTCCCTCAAGATCTCTCACGAGATGACCGACGATGTATAAGGTACCAAGCTAAGAAATATATTATCGTCGGTGACACTTTGTATCACCGAGGAATATACGATATCTTGTGTTGTTGTTTAAATCATAGAGAATTTGAGTCTGTTCTGAATGATTGCCATAGTGGGGCTTGTGGTGGTCATCTATCCAGGCTTGCGATGACCCAAAAAATATTGCGAGTCAGTTATTTATGGCCTACAATATTTAAACATTGCATTGAAGTAGTTAATAAGTGTCACCCCTGCCAGGTGTTCACTCAAAAAATGCACTCGCATCCAACCTCTCTTCTTCAAGTCATTACCATCAGTCCCTTCACCAAGTGGGGGGTGGACTTCATCGATTGCAACCCAACTCTGGCTGGGGGGCATCAACACATTATCGTGTCTATCGAATACTTTACTAAGTGGGTCAAGGCCATGCCTATAGTTAAGTTCGATGGGAAGAATGCAACCTTCTTCATATTCAATCAAATTACCGCCCAGTTCAGTATCCTGAGTGAGTTTGTCACTGACCATGGTAGTCAATTTCAGAATGAGATGATGGAAGAACTAACAACTAAGCTTGGGTTTATACATGGTCATTCTTATCCTTATTATCCCTAGAAAAATGGACAAGTAGATGCCGTCAACAAGTCTCTCAAGACCATTTTGCAAAAAACTATCAGTTAGAGTAAATTTTACTGGCACATCGTGCTATATCCTACACTCTGGGCATACCGAACCTCAGTCAAGATTGCCATCGGATTTTCCCCTTTCCAATTAGTACATGATGTGGAGTCATTTTTGTTGATACTGAGAGGGGGGTGAATCAATATCAAGTAAAATTTAAAACCTTTTTCAACTTATACTTAAACCATTCAATTATATCCAATGAGAAATGAACAATAGTATACGAGTTACACCAATACACCAGAATACACCATGCACAATATATGAGAAATAATCAATAGTTATTGTTCAAGGGAAGTAATGACTTCCAAAGGTAGTGATCAGGGGATCAAATTTTGCTCAATTTTCAAAGTGCTCAGAATGTGACGAAAATAGTGCCATTGTGTCCGTCTCGTCTTCCTAATTCCGGCGATATATTTACTTTCTCAAACAGAGTCCGTATGGAGAAGATATCGCGATCTGTTCGCCAAGGCAAATAGGCAAAATTTTTGGATGCTGACTGTACCTGTTCGTACAGTCCGTACAGTGACGTGGCAGGACCGTACAAGCCATACGATGGTGATGTGGCACACATTCGTTGGTTGATGATTGGCGAGTCGGATGTTGACACGTGTCCGTTATGGGTGAATAATATGAGGACACGTGGCCCAACCCGAGGGCGCCACATGTCACTCATTCTTTGGTCATTGTTTTCATATGTAAAAATTGTATTGGGATTCCACGGGGTTCGACCCCCGGACCTCCCACAGAACAAACCTTTACAAATCTTCACTAGCCATTATGCCACCCATTGTTCCTTGTTATATATGTTTATGCGTATATATTTAAATTAGTGCAATGTAATAAATGGAAAGGGGGCGGGCCGGGGCTTAGCCCCGACCCATGGTTCCAAACCATAACATATAACCATATGTTATAAACATATGTGCGGGGTTTCAAAATGGCATGAATTGTAATATGTAACCGGTGGTATATATGTGTGCGCGGTTATAGTACGTGGACGCGGGGTTTGTAATATGGCCCGTGGTTTTTTTACCTACACCATATGCCCGAGCCCTGGAGCAGAAGTTCCAATGGTTGTAACTGTTAACCACCTTTATGCCTTGCGCGCGGTCCTATGTGCCACATCCCCAGGGGCCGAGGCGGTTAGGGGCTGGAGGCGCCTTAACCGTCCTACGGTTTGCATCGTTGGCGCGGTTGCGCCCGGTGCTGGGTTTTTACGCTTAAAAGAGCGTGTGAGCCAGGTTCAATCAAGGAGGATGCGAATTGTAGAACCAGAGACAACAAGCTTGGAGAAGGAGACTTCCAGGAGGCCTATCTTTCTCATTTTTCAACCGATTGAGGTGCCGAAAGAGCTCAGACAGGGGTTTTGGGACGCTGGGAAGCCATTGGAGCAGTCGGTTTGTCAGTTTGAGCATTGTAAGACATTTTTTTTGAGCACTTTTTGAGAAATTAATAATAATGATGCATTGGAAGCTAGACCAGGAGATGTAGCCCATAAGAGGGGTGACCTCCTTTATCAATTGCTGTGCACATGTGTTTATGTTCAATGTTTATGTTGCTGTCTATGTGTATTTTTCATAAGTAATCCTTAATTTATGTGTTGCATATTGATCCTGTTGCTTTAAACACATAACATTTCACTTGCAATAATTATTCAAGTTTTTCAAGTCTTCTTCAATTTTAGATCAAGTTGGTATCAGAGCACTGGTTTTGAAGACTTG
>JZKD02S1676829.1:51746-68566 GCA_000966675.3 Picea glauca
TTCTTGGTGTGTCTACTAGTGGTGTGATCTTCCTTTCGGTCCATGACTACTCAGCTCGTTACAAGTTTGGTATTAATATTGCAAAACCCTTAATTAAAACCATTTAGGAGATTGGGTCATACAATTTCATTCATGTCATCACTGTTAATGTTGCTAATTGTAAGGCAAAAGGAGCAATCATTGAGGATATGTACCCTAACATATTTTGGTGAGGGTGTGTTTGGTTCACACATTGAACCCCTTGATGCATGATATTATTAAGATGAAGGACGGTGGTTATAAATGAATTGGTGCATTGTACAATAGAGGGAATAAAAAGATAAAATTTATTATCAATCATAGCCATGCCCACTACATTTTCCGCAATCACTCTAAGTTGGAGCTACTTAAGAATGCAAAGAGTAGATTCGCTACTTATTACCTCACCTTTAGGCACCTTTTGAAGGTAAGAGAGGCATTGGCTAGTACAGTCTCACGTGATTCATGCCAATGTTCGCAAGACAAGGCTGCATCCACATATTATAGACACGAATTTCAAAAAGTGGACACCATTTTTTATGGTCAGTTTTGGGCATAGGTTAAGTATGTTATACAGTTCACCAAACCCATTTATAATATGATTCGGTTTGTCATTACAAATTAGTCGATGATTGGGAAGGTGTATGAGAAGATGGACAACATGCTAGGCCAAATCAAAGACATTGTTGAGTTGAGAGATGTGATCTTGTATGATCATATTCATAAACATGTGGTCAAAAGGTGGGATAATCTAAAGGTTCCACTCCATGCCCTAACATATGTCCTTCCACCCAAATATTATTCTCCATCTCGATTGGCCCAACCAGCGCATGGGGGTGGGGTTAGGAGAAAACAATACTCAGATCTAGAGGTACAAAATCGGTATATACTAGCATTAGACAAGTTCGTCCCTGATGAAGAGTGTGCTCAAGCACAAAGTGAATTCGGCAAGTACATCAGTGAACATGGAGTCTTTGCTAACCTGCATGCAACTAAAGATTGGGATAAGTTGAATCTTATCAAATGGTGGAACAGGTATGGCTCCTCTACCACGCATCTGCGCAAATTGGCAGTGTGCGTGTTTTCACAGATCATTAACACTTCTTCTACAAAGAGGTGTTGGAGCACCTACAACTTCATCCACAACATGAAGAGAAATAACCTGAATGTGGACCAAGCAGAAAGCTTGGTTTATGTGCACTACAACTTGAGGTCATTGACCTATTATTGTGAGGCAATGAAGAATGATAAAACATGTGACTCAGGACAGCAATCCAAAGGAGGCTAATTTGGAGATGGAGCTATAGTTTTGGAGCGCTTGAAGACTGAAGTTTTGGGTGATCATATTCATGCAGCAGAGATGCCACCCCCATCCACCAGTAGGTTTCCAGATGCAGGAGCTTTGCCTTTATCTTCACAATGTCCACTATTGCATGGGGCCCTGTAGCTGCTGGCCATGTTCCATGACCACTTCCACCTGCTCCTACTCCTACTCCTCTTGTTCATAGATCATGGAAAAAGAAACTATAAGTTCTCATGGCAAGAGGAAAGCTTAGTAGATACTAGATTTATTTGTCATTTTCCTGTTGAAATTTAGACTCTAGAACCTAGTACTTTGTCTTTATTATGGCAAACATTATATGAACAGTTTAAGTTTGAACTTTAAACTTTGAACCTACCTATGAAGTTTGAATTGTTAACTGCATCTTACAACTCTTTGGTAATGAATATCATGCTCTGTTTCATTTCGTGGTTGATGTTATCTGTTACAGTTTGTTAATGGCACATTTATATGTTGAAAATTGAAGGTTGATGAGGTTGATCATTTGATGGCAATGTTATCAGTTATAACTGCTAGATGATTTGTGTTATATGTATACTAAATGGTTGATGCTTTAATGATCATCATTAATCTTGTTGTTAAATCTATGTTTTCATGTTTTCTACAGCTAATTCAGCAGTCTGAATAATTTTTTGAATATATATGCATCAAAATATATTGAAATATGTATTATATAAAAAAACGCTCCCAGAAGCTTTTTGAAAATTGCGCTTCCCACTCCCCACTCCCAAAAGCCTTGATCCAACGTCCTTAAAAGTTAATACTCAACTGTGTGCAACATTTCTTTGTTAAAGGAAGAAACATAAATACACCATAGGATCCACAGTAAAACAGAAATAGTAAGTAATACAAGATGTCTGAAAAACCAATACAGTTCTGTAATTATAAAATAGCTTCTAATTTCTAATTAGTTTTCATCTATACAAACAAACCTAACATGCAGAATTTTTTTAAATTGTGGCTCATAGAGCCAATCATCAAGATCTAATACTTACTGTTTGCACTGCCAAAAACACAAGGAGGACATCTCGTGCAACAAATATCCTAAATTTTAGTTTACGCAAGGAGTAATCTTCTGGTAATTCAGCCCGCAGATGAAACTGAGCTTTACAGGTAGTGCAATGCGAAAATGCAAACCCTTCCTGGACACAAAATAGTTATGATCAATTCTGATTACCTGAACTATTTTATGATTTATCATTGACAAACTTCAAATTTACTTCAAAAAGTATTCAAAACACAAAAAAATCAAGATAACATTTTAACACACCATGCATGAGCAAAACACAGGAGATCAAAATTACTAAATAAATTTACCATACTGTCTTGTGGAAATGTGAACTGTTAAAAGCAATCATTGAAATTACATATAAGCTTTACGAAAGCTTTACAAGCTTTAAAAAAAGGAATGTGCACAGACTTAAATACACTTACCTTCACGGAGCGCCAGTGATCAAGGCATGATCGGTGAACAAATTGTTGCGTGCCCTTGCACAAGCAAGGAGCTATCAATTCATCAGCTGCATCATGAAATAGCATAGATCAAAAAATAAGAAAATCTCATCTTGCAGTTCGAGGTCACAAAAATTGCTAACCAATTTACACCATAATTTTCATCATTGAATCTATATCTAGTTTCTCTCACTAAATTCATCGAGATAATAATGGCACATATACTTGAAAATAAATCCATTATTTTTTGGCCACCTCTATATTGCAAGGGTAAACAGTGAACACAGTTTCTTTCACTTAACAGAATCATCTAGCTTGCACGAAATACATAACCCAGATCACACATTTGAAGACAGGCAAAAGGTTACCATAATGAGATTAAACAATTACTTATTACGTGTCTGCATCTATACAGAAAAACTACAATTTTTGGTAAAAGGAAGCTACTGAACTGGCAAATAACTGCTAGATAAGATAGATAATTTTATTAATGTCCAACAGATGACCACAAAAGTAGGTCAATGGGACTGAAGAATACAACAAGTATAAATACAATGTGGGAGTGCAAGTGCAGCTCCTAGAGAATGCGAAAATAACATAAAGAAAGAAACCTGCAGTAGTACAGCCTCAAAATACATGTATATGACCGTGACAAAGGAACGGTGATACAAAATACTAAGTACTAAGAGAGTTTGTCCAAGACTGGAAAAGTGGACAAGTCAAGAGTCTATCAAGAGAGAGAGAGAGAGTGAAAGAGGGATCTGACGATGAGGCTAATGATGTCAAGGTCTCCCGGGTCTGATGGTCGAGGGCAAGGGAGGCGAACTAGGCACTAGCTCATTGTCGGAATCCTCTAGAACCGTTAGGGGGTCCTGTTGTATGATCCTGGGGCGGATGTAGGAGCGAGGGATACTCCTAGCATCCGAG
Organism: Picea glauca; assembly: GCA_000966675.3. NCBI lineage: Eukaryota > Viridiplantae > Streptophyta > Pinopsida > Pinales > Pinaceae > Picea > Picea glauca. The sequence continues at coordinate 55,486 of JZKD02S1676829.1, forward strand.
GTTGAAAGAAATAAACTATGGATAGATCTATGGCTACTCCTATGGATCTAAGAGGTAATCTAATAGACGAGAGGCGTGTTGCTCTGGATCCATCTAGAGATGATCCCTCTAACTCTCTAAGGATGTATGGATTGATGTACGGTTCGGCACCTCCGAACCGGTCTCGATGATATTGGTCGATCTCCCAGAGGGGGAGACTGAGGAGAGACACGAGATCTCACCAATCCATTGTTTGGTACACTCTAAGACTTTGCCCGCCGCTTGTAGCTTCGACCTGATGGATCAACATGAAAGTATGAGGTGATCATCCTGGTCATCCCAAGGCAGGGCATGGCGTGCAGGAATAAGATCTGTGGCTGAAGATCTCCCTAATGAAGAGGGCTAGGCATCTCTGGTCCTGGTAAGGAAAGAAGTAAAGAGGGAGCCCCCCAAGTCCCTATAGAGACAATGATAGCATCCTCTGATCTCATAGTATAGGGGGCACCTAAAAATGAGGTGCATCTCTGTCTTCGGCTCCTATAGGTGGCACATCTGGCAGATCCTATCAGATCGTGGTATATGGTGGTTCGACTCAATCTGGAGTCGATGAGAACCAACTCGGAGTTGTCCCAAAGGGATCTTGAGCAAGTGCATCCAATTCTTGCACGTATATGGGGGCAGACGATGATGCCATCCCACAGCTCCAAAAAGTGCTCTAGGTAGAAGGACATCTTCGAGCCCAGGCTCATCGAAGGTGAGGTCCAAGTGACCTAACTGTACAATATGTAGATGTCCTCCCTGATAGCCTCATTCACTGCCTATCTAGTAAGCAAGAGATGGCACGACCCATCAAGGGAGAAACTGAAAGAGAGAAGACGCTCTGGGAAGATAGTCATCGACTGGAGAAGTCGAGACGCCTCTAAGAAGCAACCTCCTACACGACCTGGGGGGATCCAAAGCGAGAGCCTCCGAGGAGGAAAGTGCGAGGTAGGGGTACTACTCTCTCCCGGTGGCAGAGTCTCTAAATGTCAATTTTCACATGCAACTCTATGTGACTAATTTTCAAATCTGAAAATTGCTTCCTAGTGAACTAATAGTAAAACCCTAACTGTTATCACTGAACAATTTTACACTGAAAATTATTGACTAAAAACATATGTAGCAGAAACACAAAGATCATAGATGAATCATCAATACACATAAGGCACAATTTCAGTTTTGTAATCTTGTTAACATTAGAAATCCTAAGGGAAAGACCAGCCCTCCCAACCAATACAATATCACCAAAATCTGAGGACAACCTTATCCTCCAAAGTCACAAAAACTGAGAACAACCTTGTTCTCCAATAACCATACAAATCAGAAAACCAAACCTCAGCAATATCCCTAGAAATCTCCTTTGCCCACGAATCTATTGTAGACCACTTGTACGGCTTGCTGACGTCACCTGTCAGCTTGTACGAATCTGTACCTCCCCAGAAAATCAGATACGTGATTCACCCTCTTGCAACCTGCATATATACGCGGTTCACCTTCTTGCAACCTGCATATATACACAATTCACCTCGCATGTGACCTACGTATATACATGATTCATCTCACCCGCGACCTGCGAATATACATGATTCGTCACACCTGTGACCTGCGTATAGACACGATTCATCACACCTGTGACCTGCATATATACGCAATTCGTCACACCTGTGACTTGCGTATATACACAATTTTTCCCACTGCAAACCGTGTATTGTACAAAAAATTCACTTCACATGTGCGACCTTCTTTGCTTCTCTCTCCTGGACCAGATTCGTCGCCTTGCAGACTTTCCCTTTACTGAGATCACCAAGCCTCCTATCACAAGTGTAGACTCACTTATGCTAGCTCCATCATGTCTCCACACACTCTACATGATGTGTAATGTCACAATGACCTCTCTTCTTTATATACAATCCTCGGGAGTCACCATAGAAGCCCCTCCACAAGTCAACATCAAATTAGGCTTTCCTTGTGGGTGTGAAGCCCTAACACAAGCCCACAAAGCCCATCATCTAACCCATGAAGCCCCCACTCAAATCCAAGGGGGTTTTCTCCAAAACGAAAGTGTGATGTGGTGCCCACGACAATTCCCACATGCCCAACACCTAGGTTCATGTGAGAATACCTACCCGAAGTTACAAAAATAAACACTCCCTCTTAGTGAGGAAGGTATTCTCACCCCACTCCACAAGTGGGAATGTCTCTCGATGTTACCAAAGCATCAACACTCCCTCTTAGCGAGGGAGGCATTCCATCCTCCATCATCACTTGGAAGTATCTCTATCTCTCGTACTGGATCCTCTACAACAGATGCTCTCCAATCCGTCTAATTAGTTGCAACTTGCTCCCTCTGTCACCGAAGCAAATCCTATTGTCTAACATGATCCCAACCTAGAAGACACCCTGCTCCTAGAAGCCTCCTGCCTCTGAACCTCCTGTCTGACCATCTCAACCCATGACACCTGCCTGACAGTCCTGGAAGATGCCTCTCTCCCATCTAGACATGAAGGTTGGCTCCCATTGAGCGACTGACTCTCCCTCTGAGCCTCCTAACTCCCTCTAAAGTCGGACTCCCTCTAAGTCTCCTGACTCCTGAAGTCGGACTCCCTCTGAGTCTACAAAACCTCCAGAGCTACCTGCTCCCTATCCACTGTCCTCTGCACAGTCCTAGGAAGTTGCTCCTCCCCACTGGATCCTGAGGGTTGACTCCCTCTTAACTCTGGCTCCCTCTAAGCCTGCTCAACCACTAGTGGAGATACATGCTCCCTTTGAAACTACGCTACTGGTGGGGCTGCCTGCCTCACTACTGATGGAGGTACCTGCTTCCTCTGTGCTACTAGTGAGGCCACCTGCCTCACCATTGGTGGAGCCACCTGCTCCCTCTCTACTAGTGGGGCCACCTACCTCACCACTGGTGGAGCCACCTGCTCCTCATCTGTCTCTTTGCTCCTGCTGACCACAACACGCATAGGATGGCCCCTAAGCCTATACACGTTGCCCTCTCTTACTCCAAGAACTATCGTTGATCTGAAGCTAGATCGTCTAGGCATAAACAACACCAATCCATCCATATCATCCCTAGACATCAACTGAGTCTCCTCCTGGATACAATCAATCCATATCCTATCAAACCCTGGCAACGTCTCTCGTGCACAGATCCCTTGCACAAAAGGTTCCCGAGACCTGGGAAGGCCTACCAACTCAGCATCCAATAACACCTATCCATCCCAAAACAACACTGCATAACGCTACTCCTCAATTGTTGAGGATGAGAACACACTCATGGCACCCATAGCACATTTGCCCACTGGCAACACACCCCTAACTCGATCCGGAGTACCACTGCTCCAGATCCCTGTACTACATGCTTGGTCCTCCTACCAAGCTCCTCGTACATACCTGAGTCAGGGACTGTGAAACTCACAAACAATTCATGTGCCCCCGTCATGTGCCAGTGGCTCTCACTGGATAAGAACCATGCAATCCTCCAAGGCAAGCATCCTGCTTCCCCAAGTCACGACCATCTAATGAATTTCTACCCAAGTCCATCATCCAAGTCACAAAAAACTCTCTGCATCTGCACATGCTACCACTGATCTTGTGTCCTCACCTGAACAATCCCAAGTTGCGGTTGGACACTCAGTCTAGTCCACTCTAGACCACCGCAACTCATCTCTACAAGTGTCCTCATCCTCCTGGGTCAAATACCTCATACATCGTCATACCTCAACAATGTGAAACTCTCTAGCCCAATGAAGACTCTATCTCATCGATCTGCGATACACACGAAGCCACCAAAGCACCCGAATTGTAGCCATCGCAACTCACCATGACAAGCCACTGGAAGTCCAACCACAGGGTTGGCAATCTGCCACATAACATACTGCTATGATCCGAGCTCCCACAACTCCTCATCTGGATGTCTACTCCATGTCTCAAACCAAAAACCATCTAACCTTGTCGCCACCTGCAACCGTCACTATAGCTCCCTCTCAGAGCTAACTCCTTAGCTCCCTCAGAGTTGTCACCTGTGACCTGCCCGGAACAAGAACAAGAACAAGAACAACACTCCTCTAGTGTTGTAGCCAAAGATGTGTCTCAAGATGATCCCCTTCTCTTTAGATCCCAAGCTCCGATACCATGTCAATTTTCACATGCAACTCTATGTGACTAATTTTCATATCTGAAAATTGCTTCCTAGTGAACTAACAGTAAAACCCTAGTTGTTATCACTGAACAATTTTACACTGAAAATTATTGACTAAAAACATATGTAGCAGAAACACAAAGATTAGAGATCAATCATCAATACACATGAGGCACAATTTCAGCGTTGTAATCTTGTTAACATTAGAAATCCTTGGGCCAAAACCAACCCTCCCAGCCAATACAATATCACCAAAATCTGAGGACAACCTTGTCCTCCAAAGTCAAAAAAACAAAGAACAACCTTGTTCTCCAATAACCATAAAAATCAGAAAACCAAACTTCAGCAATATCCCTGGAAATCTCCTCTGCCCACGAATTTGATGTAGACCACATGTATGGCTTGTTGACGTCACCTGTTAGCCTGTACGGATCTGTACCTGCCCAGGAAATCAGATACACAATTCACCCTCTTGCAACCCGCGTATATATGTGGTTCACATTCTTGTGACCTACGTATATACACGATTCACCTCGGCTGTGACCTGCATATATATGTGATTTGTCTCACCTGCGACCTGCATATATACGCAATTCGTCTCACCTGCAACCTGCATATATACGCGACCTTGTTGTTGTACTTGCACAAACTGTTTCACACCCTAAGCTCTGATACCATGTTAATTTTGAGCTTGATTTTAAACTGTTGATATGTTCTTTAATTTCTGCAATACTTTGAACTTAGCTTAACACGATTCACAATGCATAATCAAAAACTGAACAACAATAATCATATAGATTTATCAGCATGCATGATCACAACGCATATACCCTGGGGAAATCGTATACAGGGAGAAAAACCCCAGCAAACAATCTCCTTTTATTACAAATAGAATGTATGATCACTTACAAAAAATCCACCATAAAATTATGCTCTTGAATGAGCTTGCCAAGACGACTTTGACCTGACAGTAAAACCTGTAGATACGGCGACACCTTGTTGTCCTTTCTCTGTTGAAATATACCAACACTGTTACAAGATACTTGTTGTCCTTTTCTGCTATCAAGCACCAGCACTGTTACAGAATACTTGTTGTCCTTTCTCTGCTGAAATATACTAACACTATTACAATATACTCCTTTACTCCTTCACTATCTTTTTTTTTCTTCTTCTCCCTCACACTGCATAACCTTGTGTATAGAATGAGGGTCGACCTCTGTATAAGAAGGCACCTAGAGTGAGCTCGAAATAGCCTAGGAGTTTGCATGAGATTCACAACTCAACTTTACTCTTCAACTCAAAATAGAACTGAAGTTTAGACTTCACTTCAAACTGGACTAGACTTTACTTAGTTCGAATTTAGAACTTGACTTAAGACTTCAGTTAGAATTACAACTCACCCTTGTGACTTGGCAATGCATGGCATGCCAACTCAACATGCAACTCGACCTTGATTGGACATGCATGTGAACCATCTCAACATCTTTACTTGGTCTAATACATAGTTGTTCCACCTTTGCTTTCTTTAAAGTTTATCCCCGACTCGAGCTTAAGGGGGATGTTGGTGTAATGGTGGTCATGGTCATTGAATTCATTTATAGATCACCCTTTGTGGACGGTTATAAACCACATTGGTGGTTAGTGTGGTGGCCTTAGTGGTCCCTTATTAAAATGGTGGTTGGAAGGTAGCCTAATGAGCAATTACTAATACGGTAGTTAGCATAAGCTAATCACTATATAAAGGGGTCTTGTACCCTAGTGTAATAGACGTCTTGTACTCATGCAATGAAAGCAATTGTTCATAGTGGACTTTTCCGGTAAGGGTTTTCTCCGCTATAGATTTGGTGCTGTGATTTTATGTGATGATGTACAATATCATATATGTGTTGAGGCCTTTGCTCCCTATTTGCAACAACATAATGAACCATCTCATATCTTATCATCAATCGTCAAATACGATTATGAAATTAGTTGAGATTCATTAAAAATTGTTAGCTAATAATAATTATAAGAGAAAAATCATGTCTATTGGTGAAGATACATGAATAATATAAGTATACTACCAGACACTATGACACATCATCTCATGCCTTATCATCAATCATTTACTATTAGTTTTTAACTGTTCTTTAAACTGTACTACAGGGTAGAATAACCAGAAATGTTATTCTACCAATGCAACAATATGGGAAAACTCTACACTAAGAGAATATGCCAACCAAACAGCTCAAGGCACAACCTCTTCCTTTTTGGTGAATCGCCAATCCCTAAAATTTTTATAAAACTAACTGCTTGGGATATGGTAGGTGACCTTTCAAACATCACTGTAGCCATCATTTATTTATTTATTATCGTCCTCGTGGACATTAGCCTTCAATCCATGCAATTTGGCTTAAAAAATATAAACATTAAGGTCTACTTTCACCTACAGTGGTTCGCGTCCCGAGATAGGCATGCATAACTGAGGCCACGACCATCCTCAACAACTAGTAGATAAACGCTAAAGCTACCATCCTAGGGACCAAGAGATTAGTTTTGCATCTATCCACCGTTGCCCCTTGATTAAAAAAATCAGGAAAAGTATACCACTGATTTTATTTTGCTCAAAACACATTTACACGGTCTCTTGAAATAGGTAATCTGATCATAACATTTACACAGTAATTCTCAGAAGAAATGAGTCAGGAATATGTCATAGTTCATGTTTTCTTAATATGGAGAAGATGATTAACAGCATTTATTTGTCTTTATCAGAAGAAGCACTTCAAAGACGAACATGATTAACTACTTGATATCCGAAGTTATAGTGAATAGGTATGGACATTAATGGTGATAAAACACCTGAAAAGGTATCATCTTCCGATAAAGACAAACATGATTAACTGCTTGATTTTTTAAGTAATGGCATATAGGTATGGAAATTACTGATGATAAAACACCTGAAAAGGTATCTTTGTGACACAATACAATAAAGAGCAGCCCTAGAAACTGTAGCTACGCACGGCCAACACGGGCCTGGATTACCTAAGGAGCTCCACTTACCATGTTGATGTAAAGGCCTACTCTCAAAACAACTGTGAAATTGTAAACCCCCTTTTTATTTTGTAATAGCAATCCCAAATATGTTTTGCCATGAAATGAGAAATCAGAATTAGGAGTTAATATAAAACTATTCAATTGTCAATCAATTTCCAATATCCTTATACAGCAAGCCATGACATAGATAAAGCTTGCCTAGACCAGGGCCCTCTAATCGATTCAAATATGGCTTGAGAATCAAAAATTAGAATCAATCAGCTAAATTTATTCAATTACCAAAGCATTCCCAATCTCACTATGCAAAAAAAAACATAAGATAAAAAAAATACCTGGATCGCATCCTTCTAACTCGAGACAAATTCGGCAGGAAGCAGCGGATGAGCCATTACTTTCTTCATCATCAATTTCGTTGACCTTCTCGGCCAATGCAATTGGCGGTGGCTGCAGAAGAGGAGCGGAATCTGTCTCGCCAACGTCATGCTCGCTACAATGCTCCAATTGCACTTCCGTTTTCATTGCAACCAAAATTCCCAAGCTGCCACAACTTTAAGGCTGGGCCACACAAGCATTCCTAAGGCTCTTCAGTTAAAAAATCAAAACCCAGGTCAAGTGATTGGGCAATTTGTGTCCTCTATACACTAGAATAACGAAGTTAGAAACACAAAAATTCGCAGCCACAGAAACAAACTAAATTCTAAATTAGTCTAATTGCATTGCAGAAGAGGCAAATTTCTGGAGAGCATTTGAGCATTTGCTCCAATTGCAATAAATGGCCAGAGGAAGGATTTTCTTTACATACCTGACAGATTTCTCGTAGACTTCGTCTAGTCCTTCAAAATAATCAAAATAACCTAAACAAAACCTTGAAAATTATCATCACCAAGTTAGAAACAAGAAATTATCAAATTCGCTGCCACAGAGACAATCGATATACTAAATTAGTCTAAATGCATCGCAGAAGAGACAAATTCCTTGAGAACCTTCCAATGTTTGCTATAATTGCAATAAGACCGAAGCCAGAGGAAGGATTTCCGTTGGATACCTTAAAAGAGAACGATTTCTCGTAGTATTGATCGAATCCTTCAAAATACCTCAAAAGTTAACTGATCAAAGAAAATTACCATCCACTCCTGGACATCAAGCGTCCAATACCTGCAGACAGGGTTTCCAGACATAAATTTCACCTGCAATACTTGCCTTCCAACAGTTTGACCAAAGCTCATCAAAGCCTTTAATCTCTGGATGTGTTTTAACTTCTGTTTTGGAAAGAAAAATAAAGGTATACACCACCGGCCATCGTGGCAAAAGCTATCTCTAAAATTAAATAAATTTCCTTAAAATTGCTCGAGGAACAACCAAGTTTACCAACAGGAGCCGCGATAACCTCAAAATAGCTCAAAGAAGAGAAAACGTGTAGTGTAATTTAAAACAGACACTTCAAAATACCCTGAAAATGCCAAAATTGTAGTAAAGAAGCTGAAATAACTCAACGTACCTTGCAAAATACCAAGTCTTTAGAAAAAAAAATTGCAGGCCAGACGATTGAGGTTAAAATATGATTGCCAGAGGTTATCCTCGATTGGCATGGCAGTGTACGCAGCTCTTTCGAGAATGTGTCTGGGAGATGTCGTGTTATTTTGAAGTTTGAAGAATAATTCTGACACTTTCTTCCCATGCCCCGACGGGAACTGGTTGAGCTAGTCTCCCTGAAGAAACTGGTTGAGCCAGTCTCTTATGAGAAAACTTAATAGATGGGAAAAATATCTGGTTGAGCCAGTCTCCCTCTCGAAACTGGTTGAACCGGTCTCGCATGAGAAAACTTAATAGATGGTAATATCTCATTTGACGACAAAGTTAATTGGTGTAAAAAATGTTTTATTTGTTTGATTACAAAAGAATAATAATTTAATTATAATGTTATATTTTAGTTAAATATATGTATGTGATTTCTTTTGTTTAAATATAGGTATGTGATTTCTTTGTTTGCGGGATGAGGGTTTTTTTAACTTTAATACAAATGTGTATATTTTTTTAAAGGTTTTCATTCTTATTTTTTTTAGATTTGAACCTATAATAATTTTTAATATTATATCTATTTAAATTATATTAAAAATAAAAATGTAATATGAAAATTAGGTGATATTTAGTAAGAAAAATAAAAATTATATTAAAAACAAAACTGTAATTCGAGGTTTAGGTGATATTTAGTAAGGAAAATAAAAATATATTTAGCAAATTATTTTTAGGTATTTAATATTTATTTTTATTTTTATTTTTATAGATAAACAAGTGTTGAGTATTTAGGTGAATGTGTAATAATAAATAGTGAATGATAAACATGTTAATAAGTATATAGTTTAGTATTTTGGAATAGTTTTTATGATTATAAAAAAAAAAAAAAAAAAACTTCTAGATTTTTCTTAGGTATTTGTATTGTAAAAAATAAAAAATGCATAACAAATTGAGAATTCATGGAGAATGTGGGGGTGATAGTTACAGTGCATGCATAACAAATTGAGAACTCATGGAGAATGTGGGGTTGATAGTTACAGTGAAGTGTCACACTACTTACTTAAGAGTTGTTAAGTAAGGAATTCCGTGAGTTTGAAGTTGCCACTTAATTTTTGAGAGAAAAAAATTTTAAAAAAAACTAGGAGAGGGGAAATGCATGAAGGAGAAGGATAAATCACTTAGTTGAGATGTTAAACTTGCTCTGAAGCATATTGATAAAAGTTAAACCTATTATGATAAGACAGGCGGCCCTTGTCCTCCATGACGGTTAATCCACAGAAGTTAGACATAATCTGAGGAGACATTCTAGTACAACATTTTACATATTAGAATTATTTTGATCATATAGTATTTTTGTGTTTCTAGGATTAACTTCAAAAATGCACTCTCCTCTTCCATAGAATCTGATAGGCATGGAGGCAACTTGACCTTTGAAGGGTGTGATGTTGTGTCGGGTTGAAGTCTGGATTATGGACTCATTCGTGGGTGGCGGGCTAGTTGAAGGTGTTATTACTTCTCCTATGAATGCTTTGACCCATGGTTGTGGAAGGTGTTAAGTTTAGGCATAGTCTCTAAAGTCGCCCAGTCAACGCTTGTTTACTGTTATTGTTTTTTTTCTTTTGGGAGGTGTCACTCGCACTGGCTGATTATTCTACAAGTGTCGGTTATGGAAGGTGTTATGCTTGGCCTTATGCATTGAAATCAACCATTAAAGCCCGCTTGGTATTTTTTGTGGATAGAATTAGTTCATTGGGAGAGGGGCAACCACCACTGCATGTTTGCATTTTATGCAACTTCCCTTTGGCTCAAATCGAGGCATTGTCTGGCCTTGGGCGTCAATAAACCCATATGGCTCTGAAAGGGGGCACCACCATTGGTTATTTCCAATTGCTTTATCAAGAGATGGACGAGGGTTTCTACGGGAGTGAACTAAAGTTACCATAGACAGTGAGCTATGGAAATCTTAGGGTTCCCGAGGGTGGAGGACGTGGCACTAGAACTAGCAATGGGAGAGGAAAGCATTGACTAATCATCTGACACACTGAAGGGATAGTCAATATGGATGAGTCTGATTCTCCATATACATGAAACTCCTAAGGGTGCAGGGAGGAGCTACCATGTAGTGGAGCAATCATTGGAGGAGGACATGTTTGATCATCCTCAATGAGTGAGCACGAGATCTATCCAATATCGATTCCAAGTGGGAGATGAGCGTGCAAGGCTACAGTGATTTTTTCCCAAAGGGCATTAATGCTACCTCGATTACAACAGTTGTGGCACACGATGGAAAGGATCCTGTAAATCCATGCCTATCAATCCACCAGATCAGAGAGATTGAAGCACTTACTTGACACTATGAAGGTACTAATACCAATGACCTGACCTTGGCCTCCTACAAGGTATTTGATCTTTTGTTTTGGTTTGTTAGCAACCAAACCAGAGGAAGGTTTTGTTGGAAAATCCCTAATTTTTACCCTCATGAATAGCTCCACTACAGTTGAAGTAGGGAGTTAAGGACATCGTTCTCTCGAAGGATAAAGGATACCTAAGAAACAAAAATGTATTAAAAAACTAGAGGACTTGGTAAGATTGAACTTAGAGGCCAAAACTAGGCTCAATGATGTGATGGAATTGGAAGAACGAGTGATTGTTTGACCGGTTCCCTAGTAGGAAGATGAACAAGGATTGTCTTAAGGAGTGGACCAAGGCAAATTCCAAACACATGGTCGAATACTATCCTTGCATTATGACTTTGGATAAAGGATGGTTAGTTTGGGTTTTCAAAGTAGTGGCTAAGGTAAACCAAGTCTTGCAAAGTAGATGGAAGTGGAGTTCTCAAAATTTATTTATGAAGAAATGGCATGTTGACTTCGATGTGAGAACTGCACTGGTTGATATCCTTCCAATATGGGTTCACATTCTCAGTCTTCCTCTTGTTTTATGGTCAAAGGAGGTATTTTCAACAATAGGGAATGTTCTCGACTCGTTCTACGAAGCAGACTACACCTTATGTGAAACAAGGTACTATGGAATGGCAAGAATATTAGTGGGCTTAGAGACAAACAAGGGATCGACAAAGGAAATGGTTTTTAAGCATGGGTTGGACTCTTGCAAACTCACTCTAGACTATGAAGTCATTCCCTTTAAGTGTAGATGTTGCAATAGTTATGGGAATTTAGCAATGGATTACTCATGCACTTATCAGAGGAAGGTATGGATACAGAAAACTCAGCCAAAAGTGTTGGGAGTGGAACTGGCAAAAAAACCTATCATTCATAAGACCCGAGGCAAATGGGATTAAAAGGGTCCACGAAAAGACTCCAGTTATCCCATTGGAATCAAAGAAGCAATCGTCGACATCAAGTGCTCACAAAGATAAAAATTTGGAAGCAATTAGTGACAGCAAAGTTGATAAGCATTATTTGGGTAAGAAACCTCAAATTCCTTCCCCTTGCAAAAGAAATTCAAATGAAAAATTTGTTTTTAGATCTTGGAGGCTAGAGGTAGAACCTAAAGGGTTGGAATCTATCAATGAATTCTTGCCTAGCCTATTAGGCATAAAAAACCCTATCTCCCCAAGTCTCGTTCCTTTACATGCAATTGAAAGTCCTCTAGCATAAGTTAATGTCCAAGTAGGGACATTTGCATCCCATAGGTATGGACCAGAGGCATGGGTGCCTTCCAGATATTTTGCTACATAGGAATCCTCCAAATATAACTTCAAACCTAGGGGTAAGGGAACCCTCGACTTCTCTAGGAAAGTGGCAGGGGGTTAGGGTTTCTTGACGAGAGAGGTCAAAAACCTAATCAAAGAGGGAGAAAGTATCACTTGTCCATGGGGTAGAAACAAGCATCCTCAAAGATTTGATGTGGAAAGCAACTTTCATTGATAGGGGCCCTTAGAGAAAATGCCCCTTGCGAGGGTCTCAAATGATCTACATGACATTAAATTGTTGAGGGTTGGACTGTTGGATCATGTTGTCATTGATGCCAATGGTTTGATTATTTGGGAGATTATTGGATCATATGTCATTGATGTAAATGGTTTGGTTTGATTGATGTCAAGTAATTGATTGATTGATGATTGATGAACAATGAATATGCATTATTGAGAATGATAGATGTCCAAGTGGAAACCAATTGATAAAGATGGATCATTGATATGATGCCCTTGATGAGAATGATACATGTCCAAGTGGAAACCAATTGATAAAGATGGATCATTGATATGATGCCCTTGATGAGAATGATACATGTCCAAGTGGAAACCAATTGATAAAGATGGATCATTGATATGATGCATTGATGAAGATGGATCAATGAGTTGCCATTGATACATGATGCATAGTTGATATATATGATGCAGTG
>JZKD02S1676829.1:69210-81313 GCA_000966675.3 Picea glauca
AATGAATAAATGTTGAATGCTAATTTATGAGTTTTTGTGCAAGAGGGAAGTTTTGGGAAAAAGAGCCCCACACTCATTCACCCCCCCTCTAAGTGTGGTAGGTGTGTCCAACATGGACAAACCCTCTAAGAAATTGTCAATCAAGAATGAACAAAGTCCTTAAAACCCTCTGTTATCCTGCTTCAGGAAATTGTGACCAAAGGATAGAAAATAATTGTGGAACTTTCTGAATTTTCGAGTGGGTGGGAATTCAGCATTATCAATGCCATTGGGAGATCTAGTGGGGATATAACTGGTTGGCAGAGGTTTTCCTTCACCCTCACTAATTTTTGGGTTTTTTTTCCAGGCCTAGGGATCTCCCTCTTCTCCATGGACATGGGAAAAAAACTCTTTGTTATGATTGTCTATGGGCCATACTCGAAGAGGGTGGAGTACTGGGACACGTTTTTCAAATTGGAATGCATCCAAAATGGCATTGCAGAGATAGGAGGAGACCTAAATTTTATCTCTAGGAGCCTCTAAAATATGGGGACCTGTGGCCCAAATAGATTGTCTATTAGGATACTTCTTAAGAAAACTAGAGGAAGTGGGCTTGTTGGACATTAAACCAACAAAGTTGTCTCCCACTTGGAGAAACAAAAGAACTGGAGATGATAGGATTGCAAAGAGGCTTGATCATTTTTAAATCTCTGAAGGATTTATGGACGAAGTTACTCGAGTAAAGCAATGGGTCGAATCAGGAGGAGACTCCGACCATTGTCCAATTGGACTAGAAATAGTTGGTGCATAGGAAAAGCCAAACAACCCCTTCAAACTAAATCCATAATGGATGAAGATGGAGGAGTTTGTAAACAAGATAAAATCTTCTTGGAAATCTTATGATTCATCTTCAAGGGAATCAACTCTGATACAATTCCAAAAGATTATAAAAGAGGCAAAGAAGGTGGTATCCCAATGGGCCAGGGATAAAAACCAAAAAGATGACAAGCTCCTTGGAGAACTGGAAGAAGGGATGGAGACATTATATAAGAGTGCGGGTTTTGGGTATCTCAATGAGGCCTATAAGATGGAGATGAAGCTATTGGAAGAAAAAAAGAGAAATTTATTGCGAGAGAGAGAGAGAGAGAGAGAGAGAGAGAGAGAGCATAGCCATTTGGCTCCAACAAGGTGATGAAAATACCAAATTATTTCATAGATATGCAAACAAAAGGAAAAATGTTAGCTCTACTTGGAAAATTGACAAAGGAAATGACAGTTGGGCAACAAATTTCAAGGACATTGAAGAAGGAGTCAACTACTTCATAAGTCTTATCAAGGAGGACTCTCGGGCTACTATTGTTGAAGTTATTAGGATTTCTAACTCATTCCCTAGTTTTGTCAATCAAGAGAACAACTAGGAATTGATGAAAGAAGTGGGGAAAGAGGAACTACTATAAAACTTTACAAAACTTCCAAAGGGATAAAAGTCCAAGGCCAAATGGCATCCTCGTGGAATTATTTTGGGATGTTATGAATTCATAGAAGATGATATGAGAAGAGTGTTAGAGGCCACTAGAACCATTGGAAAAATTCTAGAATCCTACAACACTAGCTTTATAACTATGATTCCCAAAGAGGATAACCCAACCTCTTTTGAAAAATCCAGGGTAATATCCTTGTGCAATTGTTTCTACAAATTATCTCAAAATTTATTGCCAAAAGACTTAAAATGGTACTATCAAAACAAATATCTAGAGAGCAGTTTGGATTCATAAAGGGAAGATAAATTCATGAGGCAGTCGGGATAGCACATGAAATCCTACACTCCATCAAAGTCAGAAGTCGAAGAGCATTGGTCATCAAAGTGGATCTTTCTAAATCTTATGATAGAGTAAGTTGGATTTACCTGAGATGGATGCTCATTCACTTGGGTTTTTATCATCAATTTGTGGTATGGGTGATGAATTGCATTACCTCGATGTCTTTTGCCATTTTAATCATTGGGGTTACATCTCTCTTCTTCAAACTAGGTAGGGTTTCCCCATGCCACCTCTCATTTGTCTTCTCATAGCTGAAGGTCTAAGTAGGTTCATAAAAGAGGCTACATCTCATGGTAGTTTCAAATGGATTTGCATCGGTCTAGCATGCAAAATTACACACCTTTTATTTGTGGATGATATTTTGATTTTTTGTGAAGGTACACACTTTTTATTTGTGGATGATATTCTATTTTTTTGTGAAGGTACGAGATGGGTAGTTGAGAAATTTAAAAACATCTTGGAGTTATTTTGTAAATCCATTGGTATGATTGTAAATGTTGAAAAAACTACTATATCCATGTGGGGTGTCACTAAACAAGAACACACCTATTTCTCCCAATTATTCCCCTGCCAAGTGATTGATTTAGACCAAGGATTAAAGTATATGGGATTCCACTTAAAACCCAATCTGTACAAAAAAAGGTGTAACATACCCAACCACCCAGGTTGGGCCACATCATGCAAAACTCTCTCATCATCAGCTTTGATGCCACTTTGTAACGTACCTAGCCTCCAAATAAGAAACATTTCGTGCATAATACACATACAACGAAACTTATGCTAACTAACGTAATTCCTTTACTGTTAGTCGATTTCATGTAGCTTACAACTATAATTTATAACAAATTTAGCTACAATATGTAATCATAAAACAAATGCATCTAAAGCATGCTAATAATCAACATGAAATACAACAAAATTGTTCATTACATCAACATATAATTCATTCCCATTTACACAGAGTTCATGCACATCAAGAACACATGTAAATAACTCAGAACAAGATAAAACACTTATCTTTAAACAAGAATCATGCAACCAACTGCTTTGGACGAACGTTCCACCCAACCATAGATTGATTGTTCCAAATATCAATAGCCAGTCACCCCCGAGCTGAGGCTAGTAATCCACAAAAGAGGGTGGTCTCTCACTGTCCACTCGCAGCTCATAAAGCTCATAACCCAATTGATATTCTCCTACAGATATCTCGATATTTCCACCAACTATCTTTCTCTTGACCTGCCCAACCCAAGGAATGCACCATTCATTTATTAAGGATCACCCAAGGGATGTATCATCTATTTATCGGGGTAACCCAAGGGATGTACCATCCATTTATTAGGGTTAACCCAAGGGATGTACCATTTGTTTATTAGGGATAGCCAAAGGAATGTGTCATTTGTTTATCAGGGTCTCTCTGGCACAGTTAACTAGGAATCTCGCAGCAGGGAACTCAAGGGAACTTGTTGTTAGGAAAACTATCAACAAACCAACATCCAACACTTGTTGTTTAGTGAAACTCACACAGGAGTTCACTCTTTTGACCTGACAACTGGGGTCTTCAGTTCTCCAACTCCAATTCGCTCCAATTATGCTCCAAACTTCACTCTCCATGGTCGCACCAACTCCAAGATCTCTTTCTTTCCCTCTTCGACTGTTGTCCCAACCCATACGAATTCCTCTCTTATGGTTTGCCTTTCTTGACTCACACTCTTACCCAAGCTAATTGTACTCAACCCCCATGTGCCCAATAACTCTGGGACATGACCACTCACACCCACCCGCTTACATGCATTCAATGATTGGCTTTGGAAACACTCAATCAGAAGGATGTGACCACTCGCACGCACCCTCTTACATGTATTCAATGATTGGCTTTGGGAACACTTAATCAGACATCAGAAGGTTCATATACAATTGGCAAGTTTAGGAAAATGGGTTAAATTGATATACATGGGTAATCCCCCCCCCCCCCTTGAACCCTTTTGGCCATTATCCTAGACACTTCCCCCTCTCGTGGATTAATTCAGCCCCCATCTCTTGTCCATGTCCCCTTAGCAGATGGCATCACATTTTTATTATTAAAACATTGAAATACAATTCACATATTGCATCGCTTGACCATAACCACATATTGTATCCACATAAGCATTAATTAAATTAGGGATTATAATGGGGATGTTACATTCCCCCTCCCCTACAATTGTGTGGCGTCCTCGGTGCACTCTATGTCGATATACATGTATATATGCAAATTACATCACAACACTTTAAAATAAAATTCTACAATTTAACAACTCCAACAACAACTCCAACCATCATTCTCTTATCCCTCTCAACTCGTTGACTCAAGGAATGCACCATTCATTTATCAGGGTTGACCCAAGGGATGTACCATCCGTTTATCAGGGTTAGCCCAAGGAATGAGCCATTTGTTTATCAGGGTTTCCAACGCAGTTGGTTAGGACTCTGAGAAGTGGTTCCAAAACTCTAGATGCTCAAAATGGAGTCTTGCATTCTGGCTTCTTCAAAATTGTCAAAAAATTGTGGGTACTCTTCCTGCATGTTTTCTTCATGCTCCCATGTAGCATCTTCGGGACCGTAGCAAGTCCATTGAACCTTTACCATCCCTATGGCTTTGTTCCTAGGCACTTTGACTTTCTGATCCAGGATGCATACTAGTTCCACCTGGAAATCCCCTTCGTGCTCCACCTGGATCACATTCCAATCAATTATGTGGTTAGGATCAGGTACACACTTCTTTAATAAGGATACATGAAATACATTATGCACTCTTATGAATGCATGCAATGCTAGCATATATGCAATTGGTCCTATCTTTTCTAATATTTCAAAAGGTCCACAATATCTTGCTGCCAATTTCGGGCAACTTCCTAATCTTATTGAACTTCTCTTTGCCTTTACTTTTAAGAACACATGTTCTCCAACTTTAAAATCTTTGAAAAAATTGTTCTTATCTACATAAGTTTTCTGCCTATTTTGGGCAACCTTTAAATCCTGCTTTATCTTTTCCATCTGATCTTCCATTTCTTTCAACAAATTTGGCCCAACAACTACT
Organism: Picea glauca; assembly: GCA_000966675.3. NCBI lineage: Eukaryota > Viridiplantae > Streptophyta > Pinopsida > Pinales > Pinaceae > Picea > Picea glauca. Next base: position 74,089 of record JZKD02S1676829.1, read on the forward strand.
CTGTCTGCTAGATTATCCCAACTCACTGGAGTGTTACATTTTTTGCCATACAAGGCTTCAAATGGACTCATTTTCAATGAGGCATGATACCCATTATTATAGGCAAATTCAACTAAATGGATATAATCTTCCCACTTTGATGGTTGATCCATCGCATACATTCTAAGCATTTCCTCAATTATCATGTTAGTCCTTTCTATTTTCCCATCCGAATCTGGATGATATGTTGTATTGAGATTCAAATTTGTTCCAAAGCCTTTGAACAAACCTTTCCAAAAATTTGAAGTAAACTTTGGATCTCTATCTGAAACTATTGTCTTAGGTACTCAATGTAACCTAGCAACTTCCTTCATATAAATTTCTATGATATTTGTTGCCTTGTGTGTAGTCTTTACGGGAATAAAATGTGTTACTTTAGTATATTTATCCACCACCATAATGATGGAATCATGTTGCTTCACTATTCTGGGCATCTTAGTAATAACATCAACTGTGACTACTTCCCACTTCCATTCCAGAATGGGCAATGGTTGTAGCAAACATGTTGGGTGTCTATGTTTTGTCTTCACTCTTTGACATTCTAGACATCTGGCTAGGTAATTAGCCACTTATTTCTTCATTCCCGACCAAAAGTATTGGCTTGTAACTGCTACAATTGTCTTATGATTTCTTGGGTGTCCGACATATGGCACATTGTGCATTTCCTTCATAACTATATTTTTCAGCTCATTGGAATTCGACACATATACTTTTCCCTTGTACACGAGGATTCCATCCTCTTTCAACTCATAGGAATTTAACTTCTGTTGAAATTTACCTTGTTGTAATGTTTCTCTTATTTTCACATATTTTTTATCTGAATTCGCTGCTACAATAATTTGATCTTTCAAATCTGTCATGTACATGTTGATGGCTTCCACGTGCACTTCATGAGCTCTCTTACTGAGTGCATCAACCACTTGATTTTCCTTGCCCTTTATATGCTTAATTTCGAAGTCATTTTCACTCTGAAATTACAACCATCTAGTTTGTCTGGAATTTAGTGTTGGTTGTCCAAACAAATGTTTCAGGCCATAGTGGTATGTTCTTAGCTCGAATTTCTTACCCATAAGGTAATGCCTCCACATTTTTAATGTATGTACAATAGCTACCAACTCGAAGTCATGTGTAGCCTAATTTCTCTCATGCTCTTTTAATTTTTTGGATTCATAGCATACCACATTGTCCCTTTGACTGAGGACTACACCGAGTCCTTCCTTTCATGCATCGGTGCACACAACAAAATCTTCATTTGGATCTGCAATTTTCAGTATTGGTGCACTTGTCAATATTTCCTTTAGCTGTCGAAAACTCTCTTCAAACTTGGAAGTTCATTCAAATTTCACTCCCTTCTTTTGGAAAGAAGTGATTGAACTTGCAATTCTTGAGAACCCTTTTATGAATCTTCAGTAATAACCGACAAGACCCATGAATGACCTAACCTCTGTCACATTCTTTGACACTGGACATCCTCTAATGGCCTCTATCTTCTTGGGATCAACTTCTATCCCTCCTGCTAAAATTATATGCCCCAAGTAGTGAATCTTATTTTGGTAAAATATGCACTTACTTAGCTTAGCATACAATTTATGCTCCCTTAAAACTTGCAACACCATTCTTAAATGTTGCTCATGTTCTTCTTTTGATTTAGAATAGACGAGGATATCATCTAAGAACACAATCACAAACTTGTCCAAGTACTCCCTGAACACTCCATTCATCAGGCACATAAAAATTGTTGGGGTATTTGATAGCCCAAATGGCACTACCGTGAATTCATAATGCCCATATCTTGTTCTGGATGTTATCTTGCTGATGCCTTCTTCCTTTATCCTTACTTGATGATAGCCAAATCTCAAGTCAATCTTCGAAAAGATTCTTGCACCTTTCAACTAGTCAAACAAATAATCAATTCTTGGCAAAGGATACTTATTCTTTATGGTAACCTTATTAAGCTACCTAAAATCAATACACAACTTCAAGGTTCCATCCTTCTTTTTCCCAAAAAGAATTGGGGCTCCCCAAGGTGACACACTTGGGCGTATGTACCCCTTCTTCAATAGTTCTTCAAGCTGCATTTGCAACTCTTTTTGTTCCGGTTTACCCATTATGTAAGGTGTCTTAGACACTAGGGTAGCTCCCGACATCAAATAAATAGAGAAATCAATGTCTCTTTTTGGTGGTAGTCCCAGAATTTCTCTAAAAACATCTTCAAAATCCCTCAAAATTGAATGGTCTTCAATGCTCACCACTCTGTCTTTGGTCGCCTCCTCCATATGGGCTGCAAACATCTGACATCCTTTCATGAAGCTCTTCTTCCACTGCATAATTGAAATCTCTCTAACAACTACAACTCTTGGAATGCCTTGAATCTTGCCTTGCTGCCCTTTCTCATCAAGACATGTGATTGTCTTGTTGTAACAGTCTAAGACAACATGATGTTTCTCCAACCAATCCATACCAATTAGACAATCATATGAACCCAATGATATGACGTTTACATCCACCTTTGTATTGAGTTCATTCATGTCTATCAGACAATATTTAACCAACTCATTGATTTTCCTCTCAACCCCCGTGGCTAACTGAACTAACCAAGATTTCTTATGCTTACTTCTTTGCAAGTGAAATCTTTCAATGATGTTAACATTTATGTAACTATGGCTAGCTCCAGAATCGATTAAAATTGTTATGAGCTCATTATTGATCTTACCTTCCACTTCAATCATGGGAGATTGATATTCTGCTTGCTTGTTATCCAAGGCTGCATAAATTCCTGGCATGCTTCCTCCCATGTATTACACTGTTTCATCCTCTTGAATGTTGTGGATAGTCCCCATTCTTTCTCCTTTGTGGGAAATCATTATGTAGATGATTTCCTCCACATCCCCAACATTGCACCGACTGCTGCCTTGGCCTTTTTCCAAATGAATCTACAGTCTTGTGTTCATTTTGTGCGAATTGACCCTGCTAATTCGCTTGGAAATTATTCCTTAAAAAAGGGTGGCTTAAAACCCTTCTACCTTTGATCCTTCTTATCCTTCATCTTGTCATTCCAAGATTTTTGGAAAATTGGTCTTCCTTTGCTCTGTTCATACAAATGTCTTTCTCTCCTTATGGTTTCCTCCAGGGTTTTGGGGTTGTCATATTAAATCTTACCGCTGTAGAAAGAGGGTAACTCACTTAGAAACCTTTGGATTTTTACTTTCTCATCCTTGATGAAGTCAAAATACTTCAACAATTCAAAGAACTGCTTCTCATATCCTTCCATTGTCATGGTTCCCAACTTGAGTTTAAAGAACTCTTTCATTTTTCTTTCATAGTAATGCTCGGAAAAATATTTCTCTTGGAAATATCCCTTGAACTGCCTCTATGAGATTATTTTCTCATCAAGGTTCTTAGCTTGCTTAAGTTTATCCCACCACATGGTTGCCTTCCCTTGTAAGTGGTAGGTGGCAATTCTATCTTCTACCCGGGATGGGTAATCATGCAGTTGGAAATATTTCTTGATTTCCAACAATCAGGCCTCTACCTCTTCTCCTTTCCTGTGCTCACCATTGAAAGTTGGTGGCTTAATCTTCTCGAGTCCCCCCTGCAAGATGTATTCCTCGGGTCTTCTCCTTTGCCTCTAAATAGGAGACACACTTGGGCTGCTCCCTGGACTTGAACATGCATGAGTTCTTCTAGTGGAATGTCTTGGAGAATGATGGCGTCTACTCATGCTTCTTGACTGCCTATCACTCCCATGATCATCTCTTTTGCTATGGGATATTGATGTTGATACTTGTCTAGCACTAGTTGCTTGCTTGGTGCCAGAGTCCTTGTTAACTTGCTTTTGTAGCATATTTAGTCTTTGAAATATCTCTTCTTGAGCCTTCATGATCCTCTCATTATCAACCCTATAACTCTGCACTTCTTTTTGCAAGCTTCACATAGTTACAGTTTCCTGCCTGTCTCTTCTCCCATTAGACTCGGTCTCAGGATTACCCATACTGGCATGCAGACCTCCAATTTCTTCTTCATTCCTGTAAAACCCTTGAGCATCCTCCATGTCTCTAGTTCTCATGTAAGAACTAAAATCTACTTTTCTGTATCTCTAATTATGCAAGAATGTGCATGCAATAATTGCTTGTTAGAATTAAGTGTATTGCAAAATATTTATCAATTAGATTACAGGTAATTATTCGTTTTAAATTATGAAGAATATTAATGCATTACTCTCAAGTAGGATTCCTTAAATGCACCCATTTTCAAAACAACTTTCCAACGGTTGTCCTCATGCCTCAATCTGAGTTTTGAGCGAATAGTTACAACAATTACAAGTTGCAATTTCCACTCTTTGCTGCTACAGAATTCACTTTTATCACTTTTGAAGAAAATATAGTGCCTAGATCAAAATTATGTGTCATTGGATCTCTTTTGCTTCTCAAGATATTTCCAACGACTATTCGTTTTCCCCAATCCGAGCTCCGAGCTGAAAGTTATGGTGGCAAAACAGTGAAGGAATATTCATTGGCACATGCAACATAGTAGCAATGTTCAATAATCGTCCGATCATTTCTTGATTAGATCTTTGTCGTTGCTCTGTCTTAGTCGATTCATTGTGGATCTAAGTCACATCTCTTCTTCATACCTTCCATGAACTTGCTACCAACACTTGTCTCATTTTTCCTTCGTGGACTCACAGAGTCATAATCTTGTATCCTTCTTTTCATAAGTTCATCCGAGAAGTCCCAACACTTAGCCATTTTTCCACTTATTACCGTGGTTTCATGGGACTAGCAGTTGGTCTATGACATGGCTCCACATCACCTGCCACCCATCCAACATGTACCTGCCACCATGACAACACATGTCTTTCTTCTACCACATCAGTTGACACGTGGCCTCCACGTCATGTTGATGTCATCGTATGGAAAAATATCCATAATTTTTTTATTTGCTTATGTTCAATTTTTTCTAAAGAGGCTTGATTCTTCAAATTACCCATGAAATTTCTCTTAATTTCACTACCATAACTTAAATAAACAAGTTCCAGGCATACTCCGTAAATTAATTCTCTGCGAGTTTCCGCTTCAACATTCTACTAACTCAGCCCATCCAGGCTCAACATTGAAAACTCGACTTTGATACTACTTTCTAACGTACCCAACCAGTCACGCTGGGCCACATCACACAAAGCTCTCTAGTCATCAACTCGGATACCACTTTGTAACAAACCTAGCCTCCAACTAAGCAAATTTTTGTGCGTAATACACACAAAACGAAACTTCAACTAACTAACGTAATTCCTTCACTGTTAGTCGATTTCCTATAGCTTACAACTATAATTTATAGAAGATTTAGCTACAATCTGTAATCATAAACCAGATGCATCTAAAGCATGCTAATAATCAACATGAAATACAACTAAATTGTTCATTACAACAACATATAAGTCATTCTCATTTACACAAAGTTCATGCACATCAATAACACATGTAAATCACTTAGTACAAGATAAAACACTTATCTTTAAACAAGAATTGTGCGATCGACTACTTGGGACGGACGTTCCACCCAACCATAGACTGACTGTCCTAAATCTCAACAGCCAATCACCCCCGAGCTGAGGCTAGTAATCCATAAAAGAGGGTGGTCTCTCACAGTCCACTCGCAGCTCATAAAGCTCATAGCCCAATTGATATTCTCCTACAACTATCCCAATCTTTCCACCAACTCTCTTCCTCCTGACCTACCTAACCTAAGGAATGCACCATTCATTTATCAGGTATCACCCAAGGGATGTATCATCCATTTATTAGGGTAACCCAAAGGATGTACCATCCGTTTATCAGGGTTAACCCAAGGGATGTACCATCCATTTATCAGGGATAGCCCAAGGAATGTGCCATTCATTTATGAGGGTCTCTCTGACACAAGTAACTAGGAATATCGTAGGTGGGAACTCAAGGGAACTTGTTGTTAGGAAAACTATCAACAAACCAACAACAAACACTTGTTGTTTTAGTGCAACTCACACAAGAGTTCACTCTTCTGGCCTGACAACCGAGTTCTTCAGTTCTCCAGCTCCAATTCGCTCCAGTTACACTCCAGACTTCTCCCTCCATGGCCGCATCAACTCTAAGCTCTCTTTCTTTCCTCTCCAATTGTTGTCCCAACCCATACAAATTCCTCTCTTGTGGCTTGCCTTTCTTGACTCACACTCTTCCCCAAGTTGATTGTACTCAACCCCCATGTGCCCAATAACTCTGGGACGTGACCACTTACACCCACCCTCTTAATTCAATGATTAGCTTTGGAAACACTCAATCAGAAGGATGTGACCACTCGCAACCACCCTCTTACATGTATTCAATGATTGGCTTTGGGAACACTCAATCAGACATCAGAAGGTTCATATACAATTGGCAAGTTTAGGAAAATGGGTTAAATTGATATACATGGGTAATCCCCCCCTTGACCCCTCTTGGCCATTATCCTAGACACTTCCCCCTCTTGTGGATTAATTCATCCCCCATCTCTTGTCCATGTCCCCTTAGTTGCTGACATCACTTTTTTTATTATTAAAACATTGAAATACAATTCACATATTACATCGCTTGGCCATAGCCCCATATTGTATCCACATAAGCATTAATTAAACTGGGGATTATAATGGGGATGTTACAAAAGGTGACTAAAAATTGCTCATTGCCAAGGTGGAAAAGAGACTAAATACCCAGTGCAATGGATGCCTCTCTCACAGGGGTAGACTAGTTCTTGTTACGGTTGTATTGGAAGCAATACTAGTTATTGGATTTCACTTGCATGGGTTTCAAAGGGTGTGCTAGAGACCATTAGGAAATTGTGCTACAAATTTCTCTGTTTAGGATACCAAAAAAATAAAGGACTTCTTTTAGCTTCATGGAATATATTGGTTGTTCCAAGGGCTAGTGGAGGGTGGGGACTGTTATCGCTCAGTTTGTAGGAAAGGTTTAGGTAGCTTGAAGTCAAGGCTCAAACTGGCGTAACAGGAGCTTCCCCACCCATTGTCACCTCGATGGGGAGCTATTTCTATCTAGGGTGGCTAATCCCAAGGGAGACGTCCCTAGTAATCTGAGGTTCTGAAGGAAAAGGATCAAGGGTTTAAAGGCTCTATGGTTAAGACAAGCTTTCCCTTCACTGATTACTGCCCAAAAAGATA
>JZKD02S1676830.1:0-25071 GCA_000966675.3 Picea glauca
AGAAAGTGGCCTCCTCGATTTGTGCCAAGTGACCGACCCAATGTCTACCAAGTGGTCGGTTCGATGTGTTCCAAGTGATCATTAGATGTGCGGCCGATGTGTGCCAAGTGGTTGGTCCAATGTGCGCCAAGTGTTTAGTCTGATGTGCGCCAAGTGGTCCATTGGATGTGCAGAAAGTGGCCTCCTCGATTTGTGCCAAGTGACCGACCCAATGTCTACCAAGTGGTCGGTTCGATGTGTTCCAAGTGATCATTAGATGTGCACTAAGTGGCTGGTCCAATGTGCACCAAGTGGTCGATCCGATGTGTGCCAAGTGGCTTGTCTGATGTGCACCAAGTGGCCCATCGAATGTGAGCCAAGTGGCCCGTTGGATGTGCACCAAGTGGCCTGTCCGATTTGTTGTGCGCTAAATGGCCCATCAATTGTGCGCCAAGTGGATTCCCTGATTTGCGCCAAGTGGCCTCCCCGATTTTTGTGAAGTGCCTTGTTGGTTGTGTGCCAGGAAGCCTCCCCAATTTGTTCCAATTGCCCTGTCGGTTTTGCACCAAGTGACCTCCTCGATTTGTGCCAAGTTGCCCGTCGGACCTTGATTTGCGCCAAGTGGCCCATTGATTGTGCGCCAAGTGGCCTCCCCGATTGGTGCCAAGTGGCTCGTTGGATGTGCGCCAAGTGGCCCATTAGATGTGCGCCAAGTGGCCTCCTCGATTTGCACCAAGTGGCTCATCGGATGTGCGCTAAGTGGCCTACCCGATTTGCGCCAAGTGCCTCGTCAGTTGTGCGCCAAGTGGCTTCCTCGATTTGTGCCAAGTGCCCTGTCAGTTTCCACCAAGTGGCCTCCCTAATTTGCGGCAAGTGTCCCGTTGAATGTGCGCCAAGTGGCCGGTCGGATGTGCACCAAGTGACCTGTCATTTGTGCGCCAAGTGGCCCATCGGTTGTGTGCCAAGTGGCCCGTTAGTTGTGTGCCAAGTGGTTTCCTTGATTTTCGCCAAGTGGCCTGTCGATTTTGTGCCAAGTGGCCTTCTCGATTTGCGCCAAGTGGCCCATCGGTTGTGTGCCAAGTGGCCTCCCCGATGTGCGCCAAGTGGCCCGTTGGATGTGCGCCAAGTGGACTCCATGATTTACGCCAAGTGGTTTATCGGACGTGCACTAAATGGATTCCCCAATTTGTGCCAAGTGGCCTCCCTGGGAAGAATACTTGACACTGCCCTGGTTTTGGTCTTATCAATTGGGTGTAATTTATCAATCCTGGTTCTTTATTGGCATTTCTAGTCTCGTTTGTTTGGCATTCTGGTATGGTATTTTGGGTGCAGTTATGGAGCATATAAAATAATGGAAATTAAATTTTTTTTGAGGAGGCACAAAGAATTTATACATTGTAGAACAACCTCTCTATTTTCGATTACCACAAAGGCACGTGAAAATGAACATCTCTATGTCACTCATCATGCTTCATTAAAGAAATTATTGGTTGATTAAAAACATAGGATAAACATCCTTGAGGAAGAGAGCAGTATGTTGAGGAAGCTTGTGCTTAATTTGTGCAAATACTGCCTTTCTACAGCCTCAAACAACAAAACCTCTACAAATTCCATTCATGTTGAAGTTCAAGAAGAAGGAACATTGCACCAAATCAAAGACCCAATGGATATCGAGAAGCAACATTCCCCTCGTATAGATGTCAATCAGGATGAGGCAACCAACCTCTATATTTTTATTAAATGAAAATGTATTTGTTATCAATAGTTAGAGATTTTGTGAATCAGACTTTATGAAGGGAACCTGGAATGTTTTCTTTGTAGTAAGGATTCTATATAGTTACAAAGAACTATTTTGTTTAAAGCTATGAACTTTTTGAAACAACCATATGTATAGGGTTATAGCATTAGCTACAACCTTTTATAAAAATAAAATTTAAAATTTCAATTAAATAAAAGCAAAAGACGAAGTCAATTTTTATAGATATTGATATCTAATTTTTCTTTTTAAATTTCAATTAAATAAAAGCAAAAGATGAAGTCAATTTTTATAGATATTGATATCTAATTTTTCTTTTTAAAATAGAAGGCTTTTAAATGTGGAAAATGTTTTTCATTTCCTAACCATAATCGAAAAAATGTTACATGTTGTAATATCCCTCAACATGAGGAATTATAACATTTACAAAAATATTAATACCTTATTAATTTTGAAATCAATTAAAATACAATATTTAAAAAATAAAAATAAAATATTATTAATAATAAAATAAATATATTTTATTTGAATATTATTGAATAAAATAAATTTAGCTTTTTATTATTCAAACAACAATGATACTATCAAATCCACTACATTACATTTATTGTTAAGTGATCACATAACAACGGTCTTTGATGACTCTTTTAACTATGTCATCACTTCTTATGGTGACTTTTTTTATTTTTTCCATCACATGATAACTAAATGCCATAACATGATAACTGGTAGTAATGATTTATTTTTTAAAACAATTTTGCTTGCTGAGATGGCGACTAATTGGGGTGAAGACGAAGCATATTTTTTAAAACGATTTTGCTTGCTGAGGTGGCGACTAATTGTGGTTAGTTAATGGTAAAGACGGAGCATGTGATATACAGTCAAAACAATTCACTTGTAGACCTGCGGATTATTGCTATTTATTTTTAGGGTTTATGTATCGACGCGTAGTTTAAACATTTGATTTTTTTTTTGCGTTTTTATGGGCTTCCAACCCACTTGAAGATTATTAACAACTATTAAATTAGGTGCAAAGACATTCAAGATGTAGTAAGATTTCATACCTCCCTCCAAAAAGCTAGGATTGAAAGCAAGTATAAATGTCTATGGAATTTACATTCCAAGTCATCCATATTCATTGATGAGAAAGGCCACAAGACATATGAGCCTATGAACAATCTGAATTCTTAAACATCCATAATGTCAACATTCTCAAGATATTGCTATCAAATGTGGATTGACAACCAATGCTCTCACATCACGTAGTGTTGAAATATATGGCAAAATATTCTTCTAAAGTAGATAGAGTTATCACCAGACTTTGTGACACCAACCAAGCTTGTAATTAACAAAAGCAAGAAGGGGACATGCAAGAAGGGGACATCAGATATACCATCACAATCATTGAGATTAGTCAATCAAGTGTGGAAGCCCTACACAATTACCATCAACTTAGTCCATCTTTTACAACGTTACCAAGAAAGTGAAAACAAAGAGCATCTGAAGATATCACACAAGGAAAAATTAGTGTAGGGAAATCCTAGATTATCAATGATATTAACACTACATTAAACGCTCAAGCACCATATGGACGTAGTCCATTACCATTTCTTTCTCCTATTAGTGATGCAACTTTCAACATTCATGTAACCACTATACATGCAATGCTTAAGATCCCCACAAAAAACAATCAACATCTTTAGGTACAAACATTAACAATCTTCCAAGAAGAGAGGAAGCATATTCAATACATTCTCGGTAATGAGATGAGCTTCATAAGGCCTAAATTGTTTATGCAAATTAAGAGTCGCTTGTGTGATACATTCCCCCCCAAAAAAACAATTTCCCATTTCGTCATTGATTTATAGTTTTGTAAAAAATGTAGGCCATCTACCACCAATTGTGGGCACACCTTTCTACACAGAGGCCACAACAAGTAGATAATTTTGGAAATCATTCACCATTATTGTGATCTCACAAATTGTCTTCCACCAATAGGGAAATGATGCATCATAACTTTGATTCAACCAATTGTTGTTAAACATTAGAAACACAACTCCACTAATCAAAGATTGGGAAATCCTTCAGACCAAAACACATACATTATTGTTTGCAAAAGAACAAAAAATAGTGATGCATACATACACCTATTTGCAACAAACACTTTGGTATACTGACATAACAAGCAAATTCTTCAAGCCTTAAACATGTTAGTGGTACACAATATCACTGAGTGACTTAGCTGCAGTGAACATATTCATGATGACGACCACCAACTAAAGAAAAAGTGCATGCACAAGGACCTCCCACTATGCCCTTATATGTTGTTGTGGAGTTCAATACAAGGACCTCCCACAATGCCATTATATGTTGTTGTGGAGTTCAATACAAGGACCTCCCACCATGCCATCATTTATTGTTGTGGAGTTCAATACATACATTGGACCACCATGGACCAAAACAATAAGAAGAATGTACCAATTCCACCCACAAAGTGAAGCAACCAAGAGAAAACCTCACTCAAGATGCCATGGGAATCAACAATAATAAATCCCAAGAACTAACACTAAAGAAGACAACCACTAACATCGAGAACCATGAACATCAAGATTTAACCTTAGCGGTGATCTCATGTATCACCACATTAGAAAGTTTACACATCTCCCACATTCTTCTCCAAATGATGTGTGAAAATGGAAGCTTATGCATGCATATCACTATGAAAGAAAAAAGAATTGCATCTGCATGCTCTACACTTTAACATAACACATTGTAATTCTTTTCATAAACTCATTAATGTCCTTTTATAAGTTCTTATCTTCTTGTTCTTAGTTATGACTTGTAACTGAAGTGTTTTCCCTCTAGATCATTGCATTGTGGTACATATTAGACATTAAATATCGAGATGAAGTTGTGTTTTTTAAATGTGCTTTACATTTTCTCCATATTTTTCTTAATATATTAAGACTCATCCTTTGATTGTTATTCTAGAATTTCTTTTAGATAATAAAAATTGTGTCTTCCAAAAGAAGATGTCATATCCATTGGTGTGTAACACTCATACATTAAATGATTTCATAGTTAATACCATTCGGTGTTTCCCTTCGTCCACTGCAAAGGAATGCTAGTTTTTAGAAGGTTTATGATGGCATATATAGAACATTGGAGAATATAAAAAATATTATCAATGCAAAAGAACAATTAGGGAAATGGTTCTATAATTAAATCATTGACATAATTATGAATATTTTAGGGAAATGCTTTTATAATAAAATCATCGATATAATTAAATCATTGACATAATTAGGAATAGTTGGAAAATAGTAGAAATATTTACTTTAATGAGATAATATAGTTAAGAATTTATGAATATAATAAAATAATAAAATATTATTTGCATTTATTATGCTTTGCATTGAATCATATCGTATATAACCCACAATAATACTTTAAATAATGAGTTGCTTTGGAACTATTGAATTCTAGTAAAAAAAATACTAAATGTAATGATGGATATTATGCCCTTAAAGTTCAAAACACTTGATTTCTTCTAGCAATAGACAGTTATATTTTTTTTGTCTTTTAAATTTGTTATACCATAGAGGGCTAAAACACAATTGGAAATATTTATGTTTTGCTAATTGCGAGTTCTCATATTTTTATCTTGGTTGGACAATTCTCTTATAAATATTTTTGTAATTTTTATGACTCTAGATATAATTGAAAAGTTGATTTTAGGATGTTATATTCTTTAGCTTAGTAGAATGATTCTTCTAAGTTATCTCTTGTAAATTTACAACATAATATTTTTAATAATAATCGAAAGGTAAGTATGTTTAATGATTCAATTTGTTGATGTTTTGGTAGCTGCAAGAGGTATTAATCTCGAGTATAACCTTTGTGCTTAGAATAAAAGATTCTGGAAGCAAGAGAACCATTAAACAAATGTGGAAATACTCTAGAAGAGAAGTCGACCCAAAGAGAATAATAATAAAGAATTAGAAGGCTCCATAAAGAGAAGTTAGCCCCACATGAAAAGCCACTTGGACATGTTAGTATAAATATAGGTAAGGCACTACCTCATTTGTACACACTCACTCACTCTACAGTTAAGGGCACACATCTAGAAGGTGCAACAATTGTAATAGTCCAACAAAGGGAAGAAAGGGCGCAAGTCTAAGGAAGGTGACGTAGAAACTACAATGGTGAAGTCTCCCCTTGCTTAGTCTTTTTGGTATCTCTCTCTTGTGCACTTCTCTCGGTAAAGGCACACTCTATTGGTATTGTGTTGTTGCTGTAGTCGCGTTGGTATTTTTGGTTAGGGTTTATCTTAGAAGACTTGCTTCATGTACAAAATCTATCTAAGAAAAGGTTATTGTGCTTGGGGGTGGTACGTGCAAGTGCCTATGGTTGGGTGACAATGGTGTAACATTGTCTATGGTAAAACGAGCATACCAAAATTTTAACATGGTATCAGAGCTGGTTTCCTTCAAGACAGTCTAACCATTGGAAGGAACATCGTCATTTTCCCCCTATTGTAAAGCTCATTGAGCACTCACAAGCCACCAAGAAGGCCATCTAAGGAGAGCACATCTTTCCCCTGGATCAGATCTCCAAAATTCAAAAGTTGAAAATTAGGGTTTCCTCATAAAACCCTAGGTCAAGACGTTTGGGCATTTAAAGGTGAAGTTGGAGCAGACCCTTGAAGAAAGGAGGTCACCTTGGCATAACACACTGACTGGTAAGTCCAAAATTCATTTATGCAAAGTCTCAATTTTTGTCATATTTCTAGATCCCGGGGAAGAATGACTTCCAACACTAAGCTTGATGAGAAGCTTGAGGGTGATGATAACTTCCGAGCATGTAAATATAGAGTGATGCTCATTCTAGAGGAAAATGATCTAGAAGGATTCATTGAAGAAGAAGTTGCAAAGCCAAAGGGAGATGAGGCTAAGGAAAAGTACAAGAAGAATTTGGTTAAGAAAAAGAGGTTCATTGCAGATACTATCAAGGATCACTTAATCCCTCATGTCTCATCATTAAAAACCTTGAAAAAATTGTTTCATTCCTTATCCCGATTATATGAAGGAAAGAATATCAATCAAAAGATGACATTGAGGACAAATCTCAAGAATGGGAAGATGCAGAATTCAAAAACCATTCAATCCTACTTCACAAGGGTGTCTCAAATCAAAGAATAACTTGAATCCATTGGAGACACAATTGAAGAAGTTGAGCTAGTAATGTTGAATGGCCTTCCAAAGTCCTGGGAATCGTTTATTTAAGGAATCTGTTCCAAAAGAAAGCTAACAAATTTCAGTAGGCTATGGGAAGATTGTACTCAAGAAGAAGCTAGAGTGGCAGCAAGAGAAGAAAATTTAGGTGATGATGATCAAGCATTAGCAACACATGCAAGAAAAGTAAAGAGCAGGAAAGAGGATCACCCCCCAATAAATTTAAAAAGTCACAGAAGTCTCAAAAGACATAAGAAGAGTATTCAAGCTACAAATGCTTCAGTTGCCAGAAGATGGGACACATTGCTAGAAATTGTCCTCGCATAAACTATCAAATTAGAAAAGGAAAGTATAAAAGACATCATGCTCATGCTGGAGAAGACGATGAACTTGTTCAAAAGAAATCAAACGAAGATGATTCAAGTGAATAATACATATTGATATCAACACTTACAGGGACAATCACTCACGTAAGTGACACATGCCTTATTGATGGTGGTGCTTATAAGCACGTGATCGGTTACACAGATTCTCTTTCAAATCTGGTTCAAAAGGATTCACCTCATAAGGTGAAGCTCGATAATAACTATAAGTATTCCATTAAAGGGGTAGGAGAAGCCTCCTATAGGTTGGATTCTGAAAAGCCTATGAAGATGAAGAATGAGGTCGAAGCCAAGAGAATCATGACTGACTCAATAAAATACCATCTGATACCTAATGTATCAGAACTAATGACAACTCAAGTGGGACAACAACAACCAAACTCCAGGTTTGCATATCAGGATTGATATCTTATATTGGTACAGTTTAAGTAAGTAAGAATAGTAGTCTTTAGAATTTTATTATTGCTATTTCTATTGCTAGTTTAGTAACACTTGAATATTATTGGTATGACTAACACTCCTATAAATGCTCATATTAATAATTCACTTATTTACAAGATAAATTGATCTCCTCTAGGAGATGTTCTTGGTTGTTGACTTTGTGCCAGGTATCTTATCTTGTAAACTCCATGGAGTTTACCATGGAGATGTTGTTCTTGTTTTTTGTTCCGGGAAGGTCATGGGTAATAGCTCTGAGAGGGAGCTATAATGACGGTTGAAGAAGGCAACAATTCAGATGGTATCTAGCTGAGACTTGGAGCAGACTATCCAAACATTGAGTTGTACACATCCATGTAATAAAGGATAAGAGATCGAAGTTGGATCCTTCAAGAAAGAAGGGTATATTTGTTGGATATAGTGAGACATTGAAGGCATATAGAGTCTACATCCTTGGTTACAGATAGATCGACATTAGCAGATATGTTACCTTCGACGAGGATGCAACCTTAAGTATATCAAGGAAGCATGATGTAGATGAGGTCCATGATGATGATCTTGAAGCTCCTAGAGTTGTAGATACAGATTCATGTAATGATGTTGTGCCAGAAGAGCATGGTCCAAAGGACCATGACATGGAAGAACCACAAATACCTGCAGAAACAAGTACAAAGAAAAGAAGACCAACTTGGGCTCATGATATTATTTAGAATGTCAAGAAGTATGGTGCTCCAGATGGATTTTTCAGACAAATCAAGAAATCTCTACCATATTCCAGTTACATGGCATCGTTATGTGATATCATTGATGCCGAGCCTACCTGTTATGAAGAGGATGCAGAGAACAAAGTATGGAAGGATGCCATGATTGAGGAATATCAGTCCATCATTAAGAATGATGTTTGGGATGTGGTTTTGAGACCGAAATAGAAATCAATTGTGAGTTCTAGATGAATCTACAAGACAAAACATTTAGCAGATGGAAGTATTGAGAAGTACAAGGCAATATTCGTGGCTCGTATTTTCTCCCAAATAGAAGGAATATATTATGAGGAAACATTTTTTGATGTGGCAAGATACACTTTGATTAGAAATACACTTGCGATAGTTGTAGTAATGAAATGGAAGATACATTAGATGGACATGAAGACAAATTTTCTGAATGGTGTAGTGGAAGAGGAAGTGTACGTGGAGAAGCCACAAGGATTCGAGACACATGCAAGGAAGATGATTGGTTGATTGGTATTTGAAAAATACTAGGTCAGATATATGCTTTATGGTGAACACTTTGAGTGAGTATATGGTTGAACCAAGGCCTGTTCACTTGATTACGACAAAGAATGTATTAAGGTACCTGAAGGGTACAATAGACTTTGGACTCCTATATGTTTCAGATTGTAAGATAAGACTGCAAGGCTATGTTGATTCAGATTGGGCCGATAGTGTCACTGATCAAAAGAGTACATCATGACGTTTCTTTATTTTGGGGTTAGCTATGATTTTTTGGCTCAACAAGAAGTAGACTAGTGTAGCACTCAGTACGACCAAGGTAGAATATATAGCAACATGTTTAGCTAGTAGTGAACCTGTGTGGCTTTAGAATTTGCTTGCAGGACTGTTTGATCTCGAGTTGAAGGTGACTTGTATTTTTTGTGACAACCAGAGTTGTATAAAGTCGTTTAAGAACTATGTGTTTCATGACAAGTACATGCACGCCGAGATCAAGTACCACTATATCTGAGATATAGTGCAAAAGGGAGTTGTGAAGCTCTAGTATATTGGAACAGACGAGCAAATAGAAGATGTGTTGACCAAGCCTTTGTCAAAGGTAAAGTTTGAGTAATTCAGGGAGAAGCTTGGCGTGGTCCAGAAGGACTTCCCTCGTAAGAGGGAATGATGAGTCACATATGCGATTCTAGGGGGCAATAGCTCACAGAGTGTGGAAGTAGCGAGTAGTCACTTCATGCACGTTAGTTACGCAGATTCTGTATGGATTGGGTAGTAGCACAATTATGTGTGAACTCACTAACCTAGAATTTGTATGGATTGGATAGTAGCATAGTTATGTGTGAATTGGATAAATTGGATAGTTTCCCAGACTCTGTATGGATTGGGTAGTAGTGAATTTCTGTGTGAAATGGCTAAACTGGACAGTTTCCCAGACTCCGTGTGGATTGGGAAGTAGTGCAATTATATTTGAACTAGATAGTTTCCTAGGTTTGAGTGAGATATATGAAGTCATGTAATGAAATAAGGTCTGAAAGCATGCCGAGACCCATAAGGTCCGAGAGGAAGATGAGGCTATGCCCACTAGAGAGATACTATGTATGTTGATGAGGCCCCATATGCATGACTGTGACAAAACCATCAAATAGTTTGTGTGTGACTATGATAGAGCTTGTTTGGCTATGATGGTGATACTTGTAACATGATCTGTTTGATCATGAGATAACCCATGTGAATATGGTGATGCTACCTATATACTGGTTTGCAAGACCATGTGAGTCTTTCCCATGCCATGTGAGATGGATGGATGTGATTGAGATCATTACTTGAAAAAATCATAGTTAATACATCCCTAGATAAGAGGGAGTGTTGATGTTTTGGTAGTTGTTGGAGGTATTGACCTCCAGTATAACCTTTGTGCTTAGAATAGAATATTATAGAAGCAAGAGAACCATTAAACAAATGTGGAAATACCCTAGAAGATAAGTTGGCCCAAGGAAAATAATAATAAATAATTAGAAGGATCCAGAAAGAGAAGTCAACCCCACATGAAATCCACTTGGATAGGTTAGTATAAATAGAGGTAAGGTTCTACCTCATTTGTACACACTCACTCACTCTACAGTTAAGGGCACAAGTCTAGAAGGTGCAGTAGTTGCAACAGTCTAGAAAAGGGAAGAAAGGGCGCAAGTATGAGGAAGGTGATGCAAAAACTGCAGTGGTGAAGTCTCTCCTTGCTCAGTCTTTCTGGTATCTCTCTGTTGTGCGCTTCTCTTGGTAAAGGTACGCTCTATTGGTATTGTGTTGTTGTTGCAACCATGTTGGTATTTTTGGTTAGGGTTTATCTGAGAATATTGCTTCATGTACATAATCTATCTAAGAAAAGGTTACTGCGCTTGGGAGTGGTACGTGTAAGTGCCTATGGTTGGGAGACAATGGTGTAACATTGTCTATGGTAAAACGGACATACCAAAATTTTAACAAAATTGGTAGTTGTTTGATATTTTCAATAATAATTGAAAGGTAAGTACATTTGGTCAAATATTCTAATTGGTAGTTGTTTGTGTGTTTGTCGGATCATTGAAAAGTTTTATAAAGGTAACCTACAAATGTGTTTTTATATGGTTATTTAATGTTTTATACCAAGAAAACTATAGTCATAGTACTTGCATTTGGTTTCACTAATGACAAATAAACTTATTCATAATTAATTACTTTTAGTTTCCTATTTCCTTTTTATGTTCCCTTTTATAAAAAATTAGGGTTTGTATTGTGTTAAATGGTATTATGCAAAATAAGTTGATGACATACATTTGCATGTTTCCCCATTGAATGTTTGTTCATCTTCATTACAATTAATTTTTACTTGATATGCGCTCCCTTTTTCTTTATCATCCCACTCTCATCATAATTATTGAATTGATTTTCTTTATGGGGAATATTGCGACTATACGTAGGATTTAAAATTCTTTCCAATTGACAATGCGATAATCTTGGTTTAAGGGTGTATACAATTATAATTATTTTTCCAAAAAATCAAGTCCTATGGTTAGTCAAGGAGAATATTATTTACATAAGACTAAGGGGAAACACACATGGTTAAGGAAACATGCTGCAATCAACATTGATATTTTCATTGTAAATCTTGCTTCCCACACAAGTTAAGATGTGTGATCCTTCTTGAGTGGATATGGACAAATGTGAAACATTCATAGTACAAAATATGCACACTCTCACTTTTCTTGGAGTTTGTTTCATCAATAGCAAGCATGAATTATTTACTAGACCTTTACTAACATTTATTGGCATGGAGATAGAGACTTTGGGCATTTATTTAAGAAAGACTAAGAGGCAACATCCAATTGAGGAAATTATTGTAGCATGCATTCATAGGGTTCAAACAACATAGATACTCACTACCAATCTGGTTCCCACAACTTCTGTTGTTTGATCTTTCTTTCATGAATATGAACAATGGCGAGGCATTCATATCTCAATAGATACACATCCTCAAGTTTCATGGAACTGTATCATCACCAACATGCACAAAGTATTAAGAATGTGTGTACCTTGCAATTCCATAGAATTTGAAACCTGCACTCCATGGGCATAGATACTAGCCCACTCATAGGCCAGGGCATGTTGAATGGTTCGTAGGGAGGCATAACAATAGTTTTGAATCTACTTTCGCCAATCCTCACAAGGTTTATGAAATCTACCATGTGTTTCCACAAGGGCTTCAACTTGTTGACCAATATCTTATCACGTTCATTCATAAATGTGGGTTTTAAAATTGTGAAAAATAAAGTCATATATTTTAGGTATTGGGAGGGATGTGGGGTATTGAGGCGTTTGTAGGTATTGGAATGTTTTCTTTATAGTTTATAGTAAGGATTCTATGTAGTTACAAAAAACTATTTTGTTTAAAGCTATGAACTTTTTGAAACAACCATATGTATAGGGTTATAGCATTAGCTACAACCTTTTATAAAAATAAAATTTATAGTTTCAATTAAATAAAAGCAAAAGACGATGTCAATTTTTATAGATATTGATATCTAATTTTTCTTTTTAAAATAGAAGGCTTTTAAGTGTGGAAAATGTTTTTCATCTTCTAACCATAATCTAAAAAATGTTACAAGTTGTAATATCCCTCAACATTAGGAATTATAACATTTACAAAAATATTAATACCTTATTACTTTTGAAATCAATTAAAATACAATATTTAAAAAATAAAAATAAAATATTATTATTGAATAAAATAAATTTAGCTTTTTATTATTCAAACAACAATTTTATTATTCAAACAACAATGATACTATCAAATCCACCACATTACATTTATTGTTAAGTGATCACATAACAACAGTCTTTGATGACTCTTTTAACTATGTCATCAATTCTTATGGTGACTTTTTTATTTTTTCCATCACATGATAACTAAATGCCATAACATGATAACTGGTAGTAATGATTTATTTTTTAAAACAATTTTGCTTGCTGAGATGGCGACTAATTGGGGTAAAGACGAAGCATAATTTTTAAAACGATTTTGCTTGCTGAGGTGGCGACTAATTGTGGTTAGTTAATGGTAAAGACGGAGCATGTGATATACAGTCAAAACAATTCACTTGTAGACCTGCAGATTATTGCTATTTATTTTTAGGGTTTATGTATCGACGCGTAGTTTAAACATTTGATTTCTTTTGGCGTTTTTATGGGTTTCCAACCCACTTGAAGATTATTAACAACTATTAAATTAGGTGCAAAGACATTCAAGATGTAGTAAGATTTCATTCCTCCCTCCAAAAAGCTAGGATTGAAAGCAAGTATAAATGCCCATGGAATTTACATTCCAAGTCATCCATATTCATTGATGAGAAAGGCCACAAGACATATGAGCCTATGAACAATATGATTGCTTAAACATCCATAATGTCAACATTCTCAAGATATTGCTATCAAATGTGGATTGACAACCAATGCTCTCACATCACGTAGTGTTGAAATATATGGCAAAATATTCTTCTAAAGTAGATAGAGTTATCACCAGGCTTTGTGACACCAACCAAGCTTGTAACTAACAAAAGAAAGAAGGGGACATGCAAGAAGGGGACATCAGATATACCATCATAATCATTGAGATTAGTCAATCAAGTGTGGAAGCCCTACATAATTACCATCAACTTAGTCCATCTTTTACAACGTTACTAAAAAAGTGAAAACAAAGAGCATCTTTTACAATGTTACCAAGAAAGTGAAAACAAAGAGCATCTTTTACAATGTTACCAAGAAAGTGAAAACAAAGAGCATCTGAAGATATCACACAAGGAAAAATTAGTGTATGGAAATCCTACATTATCAATGATATTAACACTACATTAAACGCTCAAGCACCATATAGATGTAGTCTATTACCATTTCTTTCTCCTATCAGTGATGCAACTTTCAACATTCATGTAACCACTATACATTCAATGCTTAAGATCCCCACAAAAAACAATCAACATCTTTAGGTACAAACATTAACAATCTTCCAAGAAGAGAGGAAGCATATTCAATACATTCTTGGTAATGAGATGAGCTTCATAAGGCCTAAATTGTTTATGCAAATTAAGAGTCGCTTGTATGATACATTCCCCCCCCAAAAAAACAATTTCCCATTTTGTCATTGATTTATAATTTTGTAAAAAATGTAGGCCATCTACCACCAATTGTGGGCACACCTTTCTAAACAGGGGCCACAACAAGTAGATAATTGTGGAAATCATTTACCATTATTGTGATCTCACAAATTGTCTTCCACCAATAGGGAAATGATGCATCATAACTTTGATTCAACCAATTGTTGTTAAACATTATAAACACAACTCTGCTAATCAAAGATTGGGAAATCCTTTAGACCAAAACACATACATTATTGTTTGCAAAAGAACAAAAAACAATGATGCATACATACACCTATTTGCAACAAACACTTTGGTATACTGGCATAACAAGCAAATGATTCAAGCCTTAAACATGTTAGTGGTACACAATATCACTGAGTGACTTAGCTGCAATGAACATATTCATGATGACGACCACCAACTAAAGAAAAAGTGCACGCACAAGGACCTCCCACTATGCCATTATATGTTGTTGTGGAGTTCAATACAAGGACCTTCCACAATGCCATTATATGTTGTTGTGGAGTTCAATACAAGGACCTCCCACCATGCCATCATTTATTGTTGTGGAGTTCAATACATACATTGGACCACCATGGACCAAAACAATAAGAAGACTGTACCAATTCCACCCACAAAGTGAAGCAACCATGAGCAAACTCCACTCAAGATGCCATGAGAATTAACACTAAAGAAAACAACCACTGACATCAAGAACCATGAACATCAAAATTTAACCTTAGCAGTGATCTCATGCGTCACCACATTAGAAAGTTTACACATCTCCCACATTCTTCTCTAAATGATGTGTGAAAATGGAAGCTTGTGCATACATATCACTATGAAAGAAAGAAGAATTGCATCTACATACTCTACACTTTAACATAACACATTGTAATTCTTTTCATAAACTCTAATTGTTTTTAATGTCCTTTTATAAGTTCTTATCTTCTGTTCTTAATTATGTGTTCTTAATTATGACTTGTAACTGAAGTGTTTTCCCTCTAGATCATTGAAGTGTTTTCCCTCTAGATCATTGCATTGTGGTACATATTAGACATTAAATATCGAGATGAAGTTGTGTTTTTTAAATGTGCTTTACATTTTCTCCATATTTTTCTTAATATATTAAGACTCATCCTTTGATTGTTATTCTAGAATTTCTTTTAGATAATAAAATGATTGTTATTCTAGAATTTCTTTTAGATAATAAAAATTGTGTTGTCTAAAAGATGTCATATCCATTGGTGTGTAACACTCATACATTAAATGATTTCATAGTTAATACCATTCGGTGTTTCCCTTCGTCCACTGCAAAGGAATGCTAGTTTTTAGAAGGTTTATGATGGCATATATAGAACATTGGAGCATATAAAAAATATTATCAATGCAAAAGAACAATTAAGGAAATGGTTCTATAATTAAATCATTGACATAATTATGAATATTTTAGGGAAATGGTTCTATAATAAAATCATCGATATAATAAAATCATTGACATAATTAGGAATAGTTGGAAAATAGTAGAAATATTTACTTTAATGAAATAACAATGTTAAGAATTAATGAATATAATAAAATAATAAAATATTATTTGCATTCATTATGCTTTGCATTTAATCATATCATATATAACCCACAATAATACTTTAAATAATGAGTTGCTTTGGAACTATTGAGTTCTATTAAAAAAAATACTAAATGTAATGATGGATATTATGCCCTTAAAGTTCAAAACACTTGATTTCTTCTAGCAATAGAAAGTTATATTTTTTTTTTGTCTTTTAAATTTGTTATATCATAGAGGGCTAAAACACAATTGGAAATATTTATGTTTTGCTAATGGTGAGTTCTCATATTTTTATCTTGGTTGGACAATTTTCTTATAAATATTTTTGCAATTTTTATGATTTTAGATATAATTGAAAAGTTGATTTTAGGATGTTATATTCTTTAGCTTGGTAGAATGATTCTTTCAAGTTATCTCTTGTCAATTTACAATATAATATTTTTAATAATAATCGAAAGGTAAGTATATTTGGTTAAACGATCCAATTTGTTGATGTTTTGGTAGCTGCGAGAGGTATTAATCTCCAGTATAACCTTTTTGCTTAGAATAAAAGATTCTGGAAGCAAGAGAACCATTAAACAAATGTGGAAATACCCTAGAAGAGAAGTCGACCCAAAGAGAATAATAATAAAGAATTAGAAGGCTCCATAAAGAGAAGTCAACCCCACATGAAAAGTCACTTGGACATATTAGTATAAATATAGGTAAGGCGCTACCTCATTTGTACACACTCACTCACTCTGCAGTTAAGGGCACACATCTAGAAGGTGCAACAATTGTAGTAGTCCAACAAAGGGAAGAAAGGGCGCAAGTCTAAGGAAGGTGATGTAGCAACTACAATGGTGAAGTCTCTCATTGCTTAGTCTTTTTGGTATCTCTCTCTTGTGCACTTCTCTTGGTAAAGGCACACTCTATTGGTATTGTGTTGCTGCTGCAGTCGCGTTGGTATTTTTGGTTAGGGTTTATCTTAGAAGACTTGCTTCATGTACAAAATCTATCTAAGAAAATATTATTGTGCTTGGGGGTGGTACATGTAAGTGCCTATGGTTGGGTGATAATGGTGTAACATTGTCTATGGTAAAACAAGCATACCAAAATTTTAACATGGTATCAGAGCTGGTTTCCTTCAAGACAGTCTAACCATTGGAAGGAACATCGTCAATTTTCCCCTATTGTAAAGCTCATTGAGCACTCACAAGCCACCAAGAAGGCCATCTAAGGAGAGCACATCTTTCCCCCGGATTAGATCTCCAAAATTCAAAAGTTGGAAATTAGGGTTTCCTCATGAAACCCTAGGTCAAGACGTTTGGGAATTTAAAGGTGAAGTTGGAGCAGACCCTTGAAGAAAGGAGGTCGCCTTGGCATAACACACTGACTGGTAAGTCCAAAATTCATTTATGCAAAGTCTCAATTTTTGTCATATTTCTAGATCCCAGGGAAGAATGAATTCCAACACTAGGCTTGATGCAAAGCTTGAGGGTGATGATAACTTCCGAGCATGTAAATATAGAGTGATGCTCATTCTAGAGGAAAATGATCTAGAAGGATTCATTGAAAAAGAAGTTGCAAAGCCAAAGGGAGATGAGGCTAAGGCAAAGTACAAGAAGAATTTGGTTAAGAAAAAGAGGATCATTGCAGATACTATCAAGGATCACTTAATCCCCCATGTCTCATCATTAAAAACCTCGAAAAAATTGTTTCATTCCTTATCCCGATTATATGAAGGCAAGAATATCAATCAGAAGATGACATTGAGGACAAATATCAAGAATGGGAAGATGCATAATTCAAAAACCATTCAATCCTACTTCACAAGGGTGTCTCAAATCAAAGAATAACTTGAATCCATTGGAGACACAATTGAAGAAGCTGAGCTAGTAATGTTGAATGGTCTCCCAAAGTCTTGGGAATCGTTTATTCAAGGAATCTGTTCCAAAAGTAAGCTAACAAATTTCAGTAGGCTATGGGAAGATTGTACTCAAGAAGAAGCTAGAGTGGCAGCAAGAGAAGAAAATTTGGGCGATGATGATCAAGCATTAGCAACACATGCAAGAAAAGGAAAGAGCAGGAAAGAGGATCACCCCTCAAGAAATTTCAAAAGTCACATAAGTCTCAAAAGACTCAAGAAGAGTATTCAAGCTACAAATGCTTCAGTTGCCAGAATATGGGACACATTGCTATAAATTGTCCTCGCATAAAATATCAAATCAGAAAAGGAAATTATAATAGACATCATGCTCATGCTGGAGAAGATGATGAACTTGTTCAAAAGAAATCAAACGAAGATGATTCAAGTGAATAATACATATTGATATCAACTCTTACAGGGACAGTCACTCATGTAAGTGACACATGACTTATTGATAGTGGTGCTTATAAGAATGTGACCGGTTACATGGATTCTCTTTCAAATCTGGTTCAAAAGGATTCACCTCATAAGGTGAAGCTCGATAATAACTATAAGTATTCCATTAAAGGGGTAGGAGAAGCCTCCTATAGGTTGGATTTTGAAAAGCCTATGAAGATGAAGAATGAGGTCAAAGCCAAGAGAATCATGACAGACTCAATAAAATACCATCTGATACCTAATGTATCAGAACTAATGACAACTCAAGCCGGAGAACAACAACCAAACTCCAGGTTTGCATATCAGGATTGATATCTTATATTGGTACAATTTAAGTAAGTATTGTAACTAGAATAGTAGTCTTTAGAATTTTATTATTGCTATTGCTATTGCTAGTTTAGTAACACTTGAATATTATTGGTATGACTAGCACTCCAGTAAATGCTCATATTAATAATGCACTTGTTTACAATATAAATTGATCTCCTCTAGGAGATGTTCTTGGTTGTTGACTTTGTGCCAGGTAGCTTATCTTGTAAACTCCACGGAGGTAACCATGGAGATGTTGTTCTTGTTTCTTGTTCCGGGAAGGTCATGGGTAATAGCTCTGAGAGGGAGCTATAATGACGGTTGAAGAAGGAAACAATTTAGATGGTATCTAGCTGAGACATGGAGCAAACTATCCAAACATAGAGTTGTACACATCCATGTAATAAAGGATAGGAGATCGAAGTTGGATCCTTCAAGAAAGAAATGTATATTTGTTGGATATAGTGAGACATTGAAGGCATATAGAGTCTACATCCCTGGTTACATATATATCGACATTAGTAGAGATGTTACCTTCGATGAGGATGTAGCCTTAAGTATATCAAGGAAGCATGATGCAGATGAGTTCCATGATGATGATCCTGAAGCTCCTAGAGTTGTAGATATAGATCCAGGTAATGATATTGTGCCAGAAGAGCATGGTCCAAAGGACCATGACATGGAAGAACCACAAATACCTGGAGAAACAAGTACGAAGAAAAGAAGACCAACTTGGGCTCATGATATTATTCAGAATGTCAAGAAGTATGGTGCTCCAGATGGATCTTTTAGAGAAATCAAGAAATCTCTACCATATTCCAGTTACGTGGCATCGTTATGTGATATCATTGATGCCGAGCCTACCTATTATGAAGAGGATGCAGAGAAGAAAGTATGGAAGGATGCCATGATTGAGGAATACCAGTCCATCATTAAGAATGATGTTTGGGATGTGGTTTCGAGACCAAACTAGAAATCAATTGTGAGTTCTAGATGAATCTACAAGACAAAACATTTAGTAGATGGAAGTATTGAGAAGTACAAGGCAATATTCGTGGCTTGTAGGTTCTCCCAAATAAAAGGAATATATTATGAGGAAACATTTTCTCATGTGGCGAGATACACTTTGATTAGAAATACACTTGTGATAGTTGCAGTAATGAAATGGAAGATACATTAGATGGACATGAAGACAAATTTTCTGAATGGTGTAGTGGAAGAGGAAGTGTATGTGGATAAGCCACAAGGATTCGAGACACATGAAAGGAAGATGATTGGTTGATTGGTATTTGAAAAATACTAGGTCAGATATATGCTTTGCAGTGAACACTTTGAGTGAGTATATGGTTGAACCAAGGCGTGTTCACTTGATTACGACAAAGCACATATTAAGGTACCTGAAGGGTACAATAGACTTTGGACTCCTATATGTTTTAGATTGTAAGATAAGACTGCAAGGCTATGCTGATTCAGATTGGGCCGATAGTGTCACTGATCGAAAGAGTACATCATGACGTGTCTTTATTTTGGGGTCAGCTATGATTTTTTGGCTCAACAAGAAGTAGACTAGTGTAGCACTCAGTATGACCAAGGTAGAATATATAGCAACATGTTTATATAGTAGTGAACTTGTGTGGCTTCAAAATTTGCTTGCAAGACTGTTTGATCTCGAGTTGGAGGTGACTTGTATTTTTTGTGACAACCAGAGTTGTATAAAGTTGTTTAAGAACTCTGTGTTTCATGACAAGTACAAGCACGCCAAGATCAAGTACCACTATATCTAAGATCTGGTGCAAAATGGAGTTGTGAAGCTCTAGTATATTGGAACAAAAGAGCAAATAGAAGATGTGTTGACCAAGCCTTTGTCAAAGGTAAAGTTTGAGTAATTCAGGGAGAAGCTTGGCGTGGTCCAGAAGGACTTGCCTCGTAAGAGGGAATGATGAGTCACATATATGATTCTAGGGGGAAATAACTCACAGAGTGTGGAAGTAGCGAGTAGTCACTTCATGCACGTTAGTTACGCAGATTCTGTATGGATTGGGTAGTAGCACAATTCTGTGTGAACTCGCTAACCTAGAATTTGTATGGATTGGATAATAGCATAGTTCTGTGTGAATTGGATAAATTGGATAGTTTCCCAGAATTTGTATGGATTGGGTAGTAGTGCATTTCTGTGTGAAATGGATAAACTGGACAGTTTCCTAGACTCCGTGTGGATTGGGAAGTAGCACAATTATATTTGAACTAGCTAGTTTCCTAGATTTGAGTGAGATAGATGAAGTCATGTAATGAAATAAGGTCTGAAAGGATGCCGAGACCCATAAGGTCCGAGAGGAAGATGAGGCTATGCCCACTAGAGAGATACTACATATGTTGATGAGGCCCCAGATGCATGACTATGACAAAACCATCAAATAGTTTGTGTGTGACTATGACAGAGCTTGTTTGGCTATGATGGTGATACTTGTAACATGATCTGTTTGATCATGAGATAACCAGTGTGGATATGGTGATGCTACCTATATACTGGTTTGCAAGACCATGTGAGTCTTTCCCATGCCATGTGAGATGGATGGATGTGATTGAGATCATTACTTGAAAAAATCATAGTTAATACATCCCTAGATAAGAGGGAGTGTTGATGTTTTGGTAGCTGTTGGAGGTATTAACCTCCAGAATAACCTTTGTGCTTAGAATATAATATTATAGAAGCAAGAGAACCATTAAACAAATGTGGAAATACCCTAGAAGATAAGTCAACCCAAGGAAAATAATAATAAATAATTAGAAGGATCCAGAAAGAGAAGTCAACCCCATATGAAAAGCCACTTGGATAGGTTAGTATAAATAGAGGTAAGTCTCTACCTCATTTGTACACACTCACTCACTCTGTAGTTAATGGCACAAGTCTAGAAGGTGCAGTAGCTGCAACAGTCTAGCAAAGGGAAGAAAGGGCGCAAGTATGAGGAAGGTGATGCAACAACTGCAGTGGTGAAGTCTCTCCTTGCTCAGTCTTTTTGGTATCTCTCTGTTGTGCGCTTCTCTTGGTAAAGGTACACTCTATTGGTATTGTGTTGTTGTTGCAACCATGTTGGTATTTTTGGTTAGGGTTTATCTAAGAATACTGCTTCATGTACATAATCTATCTAAGAAAAGGTTACTGCGCTTGGGGGTGGTACGTGTAAGTGACTATGGTTGGGAGACAATGGTGTAACATTGTCTATGGTAAAACGAGCATACCAAAATTTTAACAAAATTGGTAGTTGTTTGATATAATAATCAAAAGGTAAGTACATTTGGTCAAATGTTCCAATTGGTAGTTGTTTGTAGGATCATTGAAAAGTTTTATAAAGGTAACCTACAAATGTGTTTTTATATGGTTATTTAATGTTTTATACCAAGAAAACTATATTCATAGTACTTGCATTTGGTTTCACTAATGACTAATAAACTTATTCCTAATTAATTACTTTTGGTTTCCTATTTCCTTTTTATGTTCCCTTTTATAAAAAATTAGGGTTTGTATTTTGTTAAATGGTATTACGCAAAGTAAGTTGATGACATACATTTGCATGTTTCCCCATTGAATGTTTGTTCATCTTCATTACAATTAACTTTTACTTGATATGCACTCCCTTTTTCTTTATCATCCCACTCTCATCATAATTATTGAATTGATTTTCTTTATGGGGAATATTGCGACTATACGTAGGATTTAAAATTCTTTCCAATTGACAATGCGATAATCTTGGTTTAAGGGTGTATACAATTATAATTATTTTTCCAAAAAATCAAGTCCTATGGTTAGTCAAGGAGAATATTATTTACATAAGACTAAGGGGAAACACACATGGTTAAGGAAACATGCTGCAATCAACATTGATATTTTCATTGTAAATCTTGCTTCCCACACAAGTTAAGATGTGTGATCCTTCTTGAATGGATATGGACAAATGTGAAACATTCATAGTACAAAAGATGCACACTCTCACTTTTCTTGGAGTTTGTTTCATCAGTAGAAAGCATGAATTATTTACTAGACCTTTACTAACATTTATTGGCATGGAGATAGAGACTTTGAGCATTTATTCAAGAAAGACTAAGAGGCAACATCCAATTGAGGATTATTGTAGCATGCATTCATAGGGTTCAAACAACATGGATACTCACTACCAATCTGGTTCCCACAACTTCTGTTGTTTGATCCTTCTTTCATGAATATGAACATTGGCTAGGCATTCATAGCTCAACAGATACACATTCTCAAGTTTCATGGAACTGTATCATCACCAACATGCACAAAGTATTAAGAATGTGTGTACCTTTCAATTCCATAGAATTTGAAACCTGCACTCCATGGGCAGAGATACTAGCTCACTCATAGGCCAAGGCATGTTGAATGGTTTGCAGGGAGGCATAACAATAGTTTTGAATCTACTTTCACCAATCCTCACAAGGTTTATGAAATCTTCCATGTGTTTCCACAAGGGCTTCAACTTGTTGACCAATATCTTATCACGTTCATTCATAAATGTGGGTTTTAAAATTGTGAAAAATAAAGTCATATATTGTAGGTATTGGGAGGGATGTGGGGTATTGAGGGGTTTGTAGGTATTGGGGGTTATAAAAATAGGTATCTAGTAAAAATAGGGTTTTTTATTGGAAAGATATATCGAGTGGGGGGTTCAACAAAAGAATTTTGGGAGGTATTTATCAATATCTAGTGAAATTAAGGGTATTAATTAAAATCCCACGAATGCATGTGCTATGTCACCAGTTCACTACATTAATACCCCATGTGTGTTTCACGTTGATGTTATAACCACCAAATCTCCACCACCTCTCATCTGCCATAAATTCTCTTTTCCTTTAAAACACTAATGATTATATCTATTATAGTCCCATTAATATGTTTGGAGTCAATGATTTAGGCAATATCTTGTGGAGGATTAAGTGGTAACATGCAAATTTGGAAACATTTTATTTTCCATGCATTCATAGGACTCAACAAAGCTTGAGGTCTTCACAACAATATCTGTTGCCAAACCAAGCTGTTGGGGTCGATCCTTTTTTCCTTAGGGTGGAGAAGTGTGTGCCACATTCATGGCTTGGGAGAAGACCATCATTATGTTTCTTGGGATTCGTGTCTATACCAACTGACAAGAAACATTCAAACTACAACATAATATTAATCTCATCTACTCAAGGGGATATGTGAGACTGCATTATAAGAACAAAGGAATTCATTTCATCCTTTAGTTGGTCTAAATATTGATTGATATGCAGGTAGGAACTGCACTCTCATCTAATAGTTTCTCATATTGGTAACAACTGGTGCTTCTCACCTCTAGATGGTTTAAATCAATAGGGGAAGCTACCCTTCTTAATCCCTTCTAGATGAAAGTCATATTTGATGTTCATCCACACTTAACACATTGGTTTCTTTGATGTATGTTCCCAACTATATGGTTTCATTCTACTCCTAGTTTATCTAAAGGGTAGCATTGGCACCTTTGGAAATAATTATGCCTCCATTATACCATCATTACCCTAATATATTGATAGTTGGATTACTTTGACTTTCAATTTCCTTCAACACCAACGCTTGTATAGTTGCTTACATTCATTTCCCAGTGAGGCTATTATTGTTTTTACTTTGGGTTTTCTAGGTAGTATTATATGGACTTTACTATGAATCCTTGCCTGGTGTTACTCCTAATATCTACACCTCGATTACCTTTAATCTATGCTTTCCTCCCTTTCTAGGCTATTCAATACTCTACGAATCCACATTTTCCTTATGTGTTCCACCTGATTCCTATGGAGGAATTGTGTAATTGGTATATAGTTTCAAATATAGGAAAAAGATCTAGAAAAACCTAATTAGGCTTAATCTATCTCCACAATTATCCTAGTCCTTTCGCTTTTTGGATACTCCCCCATAGTTTTGTATTTCATCAACATTTATAATCAATGTGTACTCCCAAGGATACACCAATCCTTTGTTTCTTGGCTTGTGTAAGTTCCCTTCTCTAAATCTGATATTGTAGCATTTGTTGCACATTCCATCCACATCTTTGATAGCAGAAAAAAGGAAAATAATTATACATTTTGACAACTTCTCAATCAAAGTACATCATTAAAGTGGTTCTCAAGAAGAATTAACGCCCAATTCTTGTAACTAAGGAAAAAAACAAGGTTTCTTCTCTATTGGTTAATCTTCTAAATCCAAATCTCCCTCCCCTTCACAACGAACTCAAAACCACACCTCCATTGAGACAAATCTCACATGCACTACCACTACTTTCTAGATGTGGAATCCCTCCTAACATTTTGGTCTCACAGTGCTCTCCAAATTATCGGATCATCAACATTACATATACTACTTTGATTTCCCTCGTTCTCACTTTTGGTTATAGCACTCCATTAGTAACATTTGTACTCTTTTTTGTTTGTTTTAAGAAATGTTATCAGAACTATACTGTCATTGAACTGGTCAACCTTAAAAACCTAAACCAAACCGAAACCAAACAAAAACTAGAAACAAAACCAGAACAAAAAACCAGTTTACCAAAAACTACATGCAATTTTCAAATTTAAAAAAATTATATATATATATATATATATATATATATATATATATATATATATATATATA
>JZKD02S1676830.1:60390-75990 GCA_000966675.3 Picea glauca
CGGACCTTGAGGATGCAGAGGCATCGGTGGAACCCCCTTGGACTCTGGATTGAGTCAGGGAGTGTGTTATTTGGGTTGATTCATTTACGGTGATATTGCTTTGTTTTGATGATATAATATTGATTTTATGATATGTTGTTGACGTTCTGACACGATGGTTGATGATGCAGGCTGACGATAGCTTGCTGACCAAACTCACATATGGAGTAAAGGGGCCACACATGATTTCCAGAGAGGTTGAGGGAGGGGTGTGGATAGTAGCCCTGCCACAGCCTACTAGCACTCCCGCCGTGGCTCGAACTGTAGGTTAACAATTACCTAGTTTGAGAGGATCCACGATGCCGTGAGGGCAGACTGCGACAGTCGCTCACGATGATTCTAAGGGGCACGCAATAAGGTTGGGGCCTTATTCCTTTGATCCCTTAGTCTCCCACAAGTTCACCTGGCAGAGTGTTGACTCCAGGGGTTATAGATGTCTACCAATCAATCAAGTCGGCGAGTGGAACCCTTGGAGCACGTGGTGCATCCTGAAGGGCACGTCGCGCAAAAGAAACACAAGTTGGCGAGTGGCACCCTTGGAGCACGTGGTGCATCCTGAAGGGCACGTCGCGCAACAGAAAGAAACAAGGCGAGTGGCACCCTTGGAGCACATAGTGCGTCCTGAAGGGCACGTCGCATTGAGGGTGATGATGAGACAAACCTAGATGACCCTAAATACCTTAACGCCTAAAGAAATTCTCAAAACAACTCCCCTAATTAATTGTTGCCCAGTTCAAATCTAAACCTAAATTTAAAACATCTCTAAGATAAAATTTTGATAAGCCCTAAAAAAAGATCCTACAAAAAATAAAATAAACATAAGGGCGTAAACTAAAACCCTCCTAAGTTTTAGTTAAAGTCTTCTTAAATTAAAGGGGGGGTAAAGTAATGAGGGAGATAAATTAATTGAAACCCATGGTTTTTAAATGATAAAGAAGAAATAAAACTAATTAAAGTGTGGGAGTATAAAAGTTAGGATTTTAAAAATATATTGAGACTTTTAAGCGCATTTATCTTTTTGGGTTTAAAAGAAAAAAGAAAAAATAAATAAATAAAATAACAAGAGAGAAATAAATAATAGAAATAAGGAAACTTGTAATAAAGGAAAATTAATAATGGAAAGTAGGGGACATGGGGTAAAAAGCAAAAAGGAATCAACAATTAAGGAGTTACTAAAATTCAACAACTTCATTTTAGGAAAGTTATTAAAAGCATGAGAGGGGATCTAGGAACCGTAGTAGTAATTTTAGGAGTGACTATAGGGGGGGGTGAGGGAATTGAGTCTTTTAATATTTTTAAAGAAAATAAATTTTGGAGAAACATGGGGGATGAGTGACACTTGAACGACAGAGAATTTTTAGAGGATTGTCATTAAAAATTAAATTAATAATGATTTAGGAAAGTAGGTGGGTCTGAAATTTCTATAAAAGAAGGAAAAAAGAAGGAAGATGGGGGATGAACGGTTAGCGTAACGTTACGCTGCCGGATTGTGGCTTGACTGTCTGCTTGTGAAGAGTTGAGAAATTCTCAGCTGTATTGGAGTGGTAGCTCAGCCTTGGAGGCGAGCTGAGAAGCTGGTCTTATCTCTGGATCTTGTGTGGCCCCTTTGCGGCTCGGGGGGCTAAGGGGGAAGCAGAGTACCCCTAGCGATTGGCTGGGAGGTACCAGTGAGGTATCTACGGTCGGAGAGTAGGAGTGGCACGGAGCAATAGCGCGGGACAACATCTTCGAGGTATTCGCCGCCAGTCCCAGGTACGCAATACATTGTTTAAAACAAAAAGAAAAAAAAAGTTTGAGTTGCGTATGAATTTGAGGTGAATGATTGATGAATTTAATTAGGATGATTCTGTCCCCTTGTTATTTTCTGCGTTTCTGTTATTGTCCATTACTCTGCAACCCTTCTCGGCGTTGTTGTTTGTCTCGGCGTGGTCTGTTTTAAAAAAATAAAATAGATATGTATATTGCGATAGGGGTGTATCTCAGCGTTCGAATGTTAAGATTTTTCTCTACGTTGGGCGTTTGTCCCAACGATTGATGGTTAAAACTTGTGCGTTGATATTGCCTCAGAATTTGATAGAAAGAAATTCTCTGTGTTCTGTTGTTAAAACTTTTCTACGATTTGGGGTTAAATATCCCTGTGTTGACAGTGATATTTCTGCGTTTTTATGGTGGAGTTTCTCTGCGTTTAGGGGTGAAATTTCGGCGTCCTTTTGTGATTTTATCTGCGTTTTTATAATATAAATTTCGGCGTTCTATATCCCTGCGTTGGGAGGAGTATACTCCCCAACTGTCAGTCTCTTAACTCTGCGTCTTTCTTCCCTTTAACTCTGAAAATTTTTCTTCCCTTGAGCTCGGAAATTTCCTTCTGCGCTTGGTGTTTCCCTCAGCGTGTCGTTGGCCCCTAAATTTTCTCTACGCCTTGAATTGAATGTCTCTTCTTTCATGGATTTCGATTGGCATATTGGATTTCGATTGGCCTTCTGAATTCCGGATTCGATTCTGCATGCATGGATTTCGTTGGCATTCTGCTTCCTGGTATGTGGCTTGAATGGTCTGTGTTTTAATGGTAAATGAAAGCGTTTCAATTGAGTCTCCCTTACTGTAATGTAGATCGGAACATAAGCAATCGATTTAATAATATTTCTGGGCAGTAAAGTCTTACCGGTCCGTGTTTTAAAGATCTGCGTTCTCTTCCAGACTGAGCATCATTACCTTTCGTTTTTATTTATTGGGGTCTGCGTTCTCTTCCATACTGAGCATCATTACCTTCCGTTTTTATTTATTGGGGTCTGCGTTCTCTTCCAGACTGAGCATCATTACTTTTCGTTTTTATTTATTGGGGTCTGCGTTCTCTTCCAGACTGAGCATCATTACCTTTCGTTTTTATTTATTGGGGTCTGCGTTCTCTTCCAGAATGAGCATCATTACTTTTCATTTTCATGGCCCGGGATATGTGAGATAAATGAAAGGTGCTTAATATTTCTGGGCAGTGTTTTGTAACTTTCATCACTATTAATAAACATTTACGGTGTAATCACCTTGAGTTAAGTACAATAGAAATTCTGAGACTGTTTTGAGGGTGTTGTTCCTTGTAGATAAGGTTGGGCTTGGTTGATAAACCTTCCGTGTGTCGGGACTGTTGGTCAGGTGGGAGGTCGACTCCCCAGGTAACCTTAGTATATATGTATGTGTGTGTGATTTTTCGGTGTAAAGAATCCAGTGCCGTATCAAGAGTCTCGGGCTGTTTAAAGGCACAATTTCCACTCTTGTGACACACTCTGAGCCGTATTAGTAGTCTCGGGCTGTTTAAAGGCACAGTTTCCACTACTGCGACTCCCTAAAAGATTTATTAGTTTCTGCCTGAGCAGTCGGCCAAGAGCCTGTCTAATCTTCTTTCGAGAAGACATAAGACTAAAAGCCCTGCTTTTCTATGCAGAAATAGTAAACTCTACTGTTGGATTATTCCCTCTGTGACTGTACTGTACTTAACATCTGGTGTCTTTTTCTGCTTACAGCTGCTAGTTGTACGCCTTATGTCTAGGGGCATTTATTTCTTGTTGTCATTGTGATATGTCAGGGTTGTCTTGTTGTGTTCGTCTTGCTTGCGTCTTGTTCTAGGCCGGGTTACTAGTTTCTGCCTGAGCAGTCGGCCAGGAGCCTGTCTAATCTTCTTTCGAGAAGACATAAGACTAAACGCCCTGCTTTCCGGTGCAGAAATAGTAACCCTAACACCATGGATTCTTCCCTCTGTGTTCTTACTGTGCATCCCCAGTATGTCTTAATGTTTGTGTTGTGCGCCTTATGCCTATGGTCATACATTGTTGCAGTTACTCGTTGTGTGCCTTCAGTCTTCTTGTGCTAAACATCGTGGTTGCGTCTTGTTGGTTGTCGAGTGGCGACGTAGAGTCAAGTGTGTTTGTTACTTCTACACGTGTGTACACACCTTACAAAAAAAATAAATTTGCACCTGTTCTCAGAGTTGTTGTCGTAACGAGGAGGTCGTTACATATTGCAGGGTCTGACATTGTTTATTGTAGGTTCTGACACTGTTTGTTGTAGGTTTTCATGGTAAGATCACACAATGGTATAATAAAAATAAATATTGGGTGCATGGAACTAACCCAAGAGTATGGATTGATGTTGATTTGCTGAGATTAATCATTTTGTGATTTTGTGATGTTGATGGTGGTGTACATGGCTAGTATATCTTATGATGTATTATTGGAAGCATATGGATATCATGGTGCATGCATTTTGCATATGGATTGGGCTACATGTTGAGACATATGGTTGGTGAGTTGATGAGGTTATCATGTTGTACATCATTGTTGATCTATAGTTGATGCATGATTGGTACTTTTCTAGTACATTGGAAGAGACGCCTACTAGTAGTTTGATTGGCACATGTTTTATGGAGGATTTGGCATACATAAATGTGATTCATCATTTTGTGGTATTGGTGCATGGTAATGTACATGTTTGGTACACTCATAGATGGCATATGCTTGATGATACTACACCATTGGTACTACTTGATTAACACAACAATTGACATTTGTTTGAGATACCTGATTGTGGCACTTGGTTCATGATGGAGACATATCATGAGTGATATGATACATTGTTTGGCATGTTGGTAGATGCACATGGTTCATGATGGAGACATATCATGAGTGATATGATACATTGTTTGGCATATTGGTGGATGCACATGGTTGGCATATTGGTGGATGCACATGGTTGGTATATTGGTAGATGCACATGTTGGCATGTTGATAAAGGCATATGATTGATACATTCCATGGATGATATATTTTGGCACATTGCATGATGTTGATGTACATAGGTGTTGTGCATGATGAGCACACATTTTGTACAAGATGTACTTGGTTGATATTTTTCTCATGATTCTTTATTTCATTGTTAACATATCTTTTGCTTCATGATGCTTGGCACGGCATGAGTTTGATGCATGAACAGGTCCAAGGATTGTTATATGGTAGCACAATGTTCATCTTGCAGAAAAGATAGGGAAGACATACCCATAAGGGGAGTCATTCTTCTTCCCATGATTTTAGGAGGAGATATTTATCAGATGCATACCTAGAAAAGAGCCCTATACGTGAAGAAAGAGAACATGAGCATAATTTCAGGGGGAGAAATGGTCACAGGGGGAGTATGTTCGATGTATCTTCAACATTACTTCAAAGTGATATTCCTTGTTCAAAAGGGGAGAGATTATTCAGAGGAAGATCAAAGGCATTCAGACAGGGGGAGCAGCCCCAAGGAGAGTTCAAGCAAGGGCAACAACCCCAAGATGAGAATGGCCCTTTGCCATTGATGTCAAAGGGGGAGAGTTAATAACATTGATGTGATTGATGTTATTGATGGGGAGATAGTCACATTGACTATTGATGTAGAGCATACCTTATTTACATGTTGACATCAATAATTGGTAATTGGTGTTGACATCAATGTTGGTATTTTCATCAATGCCAAAGGGGGAGATTGTTGGATCATGTTGTCATTGATGCCAATGGTTTGATTGATTTATGTCAAAGGATTGATTGATTGATGATTGATGTAATATAATATGTATTTTCCTTGATGATAATGCATAGATGAAGATGGATTAATGAGTTGTCATTGATACATGATGAAGATGGATCGATGTGGTTTCATTGTTATATGATGCATTGCTGGAAAAATGCATAGATGACTCATTATTGTCTTATCATGATTGATAAGGTACACAAATGGATGAACTCCAAAGTGGTCCCCTTATGGTGAAATCCCTCACGGGAAGACACTTTGAGGATTGATTTATCCTAGAAGAATGGTTGGAGGACCCATGCTCTCATTATTGTCTTATCATGATTTATAAGGTGCACAAATGGATGAACTCCAAAGTGGTCCCCTTATGGTGAAATCCCTCATGGGAAGACGCTTTGTGGATTGAATTATCCTAGAAGAATGGTTGGAGGACCCATTCTTGTATGTGAAATAACGAGATGAAGATCAAGGAAATTGTTAGTGAAACTATCCTAGATGTATAGTGCTTGTCATTCCATTTCTGGTGGTATGTAGAAGGTCACATAACTCCTCACGGTTAGAGAGTTATGGCCATGAGAAGTTGGAGACCCTAGGTTTGGGTAATGGACCCAAGTTTGTTTGATGGGTAACGGTATGAGTTATGATATATTTTTAGACAATACTATTCTATATGAATAGTACATGTCATGCCATTTCAGGTGGTATGTGGAACGTCACATAATTCATCACGGTTTGAGAGTTATGGCCTTAGGAAGTTGGAGGACCCTCACATGTCATCTAGAAGACCCAAAAGGTCAAAGGAGTCAAAGTGGTTTAAGGGATTTTAAAAGGTAAATAATAAAGTGAAGTGATGAGTGTACCATAATTCAAAGTGAATACAAAATAAATTATTTAAATAATAAATTTAATGCAGAAATTAGAAGTGGGTTAACCCTAAAATAAGGAAAGTGGAGCCAAGTGACCTGGAAGATGTTTTTAAGGAAGCTACTTGGAGAGTATAAATAAGAGGCAAGGCTCTCTCATTTTAATCACACTTGAGTATATTGAATATCTATATGTGTCTGAGGTAACCAAAGATATCTAAGCCGAAATTCTGAGGAAAGGGGAAGAAAAGAAGGCCGAAATGCAAGGAAGGATAAATTCTTTTGATGGTGTTTTCTAAGGTGTGTCCAACATAGGCTGCTGTGAGGGGCCATGACCTACAAAAATAAAAAAATATTAAATTTATATGGCCAATTTTTAAATATCATTGAAGTAGTTCATTAATATTAAAAAAAACTTCTGTAATGTAATTATTTACCTGGTCCACTAGTCGGCATCGTTGGAATGGTTGCCATGTTCCCATGATCTTCACGTTGAGGAGGCTCAACTACAACATTATTTTCCATTGAAACAAAAAAATTTATAAGGACAAAATCATAAATGTGTACGTAATAAAAAATAGAAGTACAAAATTATTAAGTATATGATTAATATACAACCATTTTACCATCGTGGGTCTTAGTCACAGGAACATCTTGGGGCTGCACCCCACTGGGATGGGGATGTTGGGGAGCACCATGATCTTCTGGACGAGATACACTATCAACGTTCTATTGTCCAGTACTGATGGTTTCGTTGATAGTGCTTCTCTCCTGATTAAAACAAAGTAAGACATTAAAGTTATGGATGATATCAAACATTTACATATTTTATAAGTAATGAAAGGTTAGTGTGGACTGATTTTATTTACGTTATTTTGCAAACTAGATCTTGGGGTCTGCCCCATACTTTTCCTACGATCAACCACAACTTTATAGCCGTACTTGTAACCAAGTTGGAGGTCATACTCCGTGGTTTCAGTTATGAAGTCGTCACCTTGCATTGCATAAGAGTATGTTTTTTGGCTATAATTACCTGAAATTTGTAAGGTGATACACATAATATTCTTATTATGTTTGGGTACCTACGATTCGTGACTCGTGACTATAACCTCACGTAGCCACCCTGACCTAGCCTGTGTTGGCCATGTTTGGAATTCCTTTCTTTGGTTTCCTTCGAAGTGCCAAGAAACCTATCATCAAAAGTTTCAAGTATATTATATACCACACTTTTATTTAGATCCAAATAAAATTAAAGGTATTGAAATCAAAATATTTTAATTTAATTTGGGGTACTAGTTATTTTTTTTCCTGATTTTTTCAATATCTTTTCTTTTGCATCATCAATGATCTCCTTCCACTCTCTCTATGGAATCAAGGGAGGACGTTCATACCCAGGGTTCCCTGCCAAGTTTTTTCTAGAAACATCCCATGTATATTTTAAATATTCACCCGTTGCAGAGGTGACCATTTTTTTATTGAAGGTGTCTACTCTAAAGATGCCTTCGAGATAATCCATTAGTTCTTTTTTTAGGTTGGAATTTTGGCAATTCCACCTCATGTGTAAGGTTGCCCCAAAAATCAACAAGGCCTTTCTCTCCAGGTGCCTATAAAAATGGTCATTTACTTCACACAAAAATATATGATCATTAATTTAAAAATAACAATCTAAATGATTTATGTATGAGATGGACAACAAAAAACAATTAAAATATGAAAAACTACATGGGGGTCTTATTTGTTTTAATGGAAGTCTATTATCATCGACCAAAAATGTGTAGGGAAGGGTCCCTATGTTGGTCACACGTCTAGCTACAAGAAATGCAACCATATCAACCACATCATCAACCTCATCTTTGTCACCACCTCTAGATCCTGATGCCTGCGTGGAATCTTGGATGTGTGTGTCATGGCTCCTATCTAAAGGTGTGGAAGATGGAGAAGTAAACAATACTCTAGTAGCTATATGACAACCCACGTCAGGACTGTGTGGCATCTATGTAGTACATAAAAATGTTTTTTCATGAGATAATGTAAACGTTAAAAAGAAAACTTTCATAATTGAACATATGAGTACATAAAAAAAAACACTTTAAATTATGGTTATTACCTTATATGTGTTAAGATGTGACATAAGAAGATTGATCCTTTCTAGGACGTCAAGAGTTTGAACTGGATGGTCTAACAAGCTAGAAAGTTCTTTGTTCGCTTTAATGATCTTTTTTTTTTTTTATCAATACGATCGAATCAGGGGATGAATACAATCCCTCCTCATCGGAGGAATCATGATCAACATGGCCTGTAGACTACATATAATTTAAAAAAAAATCAATGTTATTTCAGTTATATAAACAAATGAAATAATTGATCGTCACACAAATAAAATTATATAAAAAAATAATAAAATTCACGTAAAATGACAGTCAAATTTGATAATAATTTACATGTTCTGCGGCTGGCCATTTTCCATGATCATCCTGCCACATTATAATATAATTAGAACCCCCAAATATTTAAAAAATTATTAACGATAAAAAAAAAACTGATTTCCACCCAAATAAAATCAACCTCAATGATCAACCTCCCACATTATTATAAAATTGGGACCGTGAAATATTTAAAACATTGTTAAATATATAAAAAAAAATATAATGCAATAAGTAGAGGTTGCTTAAAGAGGTGTTGCATAAGTACCCACACACTATTAGTCGATGTTTCTATTAAATTCAAATGGTAATCCACTAATAACTCTTCCTTGAGAGATATCTTTCTTATTGCACACACAACTACCCTATTCTCTTCACATCCCTCATATATGCAATTCGATTGCTTGTTTGTTGTCTCGGGTTGTGTGTTGTTTATAAACCCTGTGATATTTTCGGAAGCTTTAGGCCTTCCATCAATATAGATATTTGATCTCTTATTTTTATTGTTGTTTATTAGCTGTATATAATTTGTGGTGAATGCATATCTTCGCATACTTTTCATGTACCAGACCAACCAAATCCAATTGTTATAATTGTAACACGGTTCAACATAGTCGATCAATTCAGTTACTATATTGTATTTTACATTTATTCTATCCATGGAAAATAGCCCCAGGCCATGCAGGGAGGATGGTGCAATGCGATATGTTCTATTGTTAACAATAAATTCAATGTCTAACGGAGGCAGTTCCTTAGGTACCCATTGTTTCACCAGATGCTTATACCTGAGTGGAACCTCTATGTCTCGTATTCTCTCATCATCACAAGAGAATGATCCTCCTTCGGCAAGAAAAAATTCCATGCTCTACAAAATTTTCTTCTAACTTTTTCACCTCTGGTCATTGTTCGTGTATCATATCTACTAGATGCAGTCACATTTCCCTCTATTTGTCCTAAGCTTACTTCACTCGAAGAAGAAATATATGATAGGTACATGTTTGGTTGTACATTCAGTCGCATGTGCACATGTTGTTAGTGAGTAGACCACATGCACAAGATAGAATGGTCCAAAAAAGCACATAGGTGCAAATATCAAGTAGAGTTTTTTCGAGGCTACACACTTATAGGGCCGTGATTTCTCTCTCCACCTGTTATGAACAGTATCTAAGTTTATAAATGAGAGGTTCTTGGTGATATTGATACATTTATATTTATGGTTCTCACCCTTATGTTGGTCAAATTTGTGATGAGCCTTTCCAATATCCTTTGATCCTTGGTTATCTTCTGAGAGAGCCCTTATAACTCTCTATATAGGTCTCGCCATGAGAGTGGTGATGCTATATTGTTCTATATATTGCAACAATAGTGATAGATCAAGATCCATTTACTAAGGAGAAGTTGTGTCCTTGTGGAAAAGTATGGAGGGACCTAGATCTGAGTGATGGAGGTGTTGTAGCAAGATCAAGTATGGTTTGCTTATTGTACACACATTTATTTTAATACAGATCTATTTTTTTCCCTCCCAATTTCTTGTGTTACTATTATGCATGTTTGTTATGTAAAGATCTAGGAGTTGGTGGTGAATTACTTAACTTGAAAGTAGTTTAGATCTAGTGTTTTGAAATTACTTGAAGTGTATATCTTGGAGTAGGCCGGAAGGTTGTGCATGTTTGATTCTATTCATATCTACAAATGAAATCAGGGATTAAGACTTTTGGATCAAAATTGCTCACTTGGTCAAGCCTTTAAAAGAGGGGAATATGAAATGGTCTAATGGGAAATAAAGCTTTTATTGGAAAATTCTAGTTCAAGAAATCACATCCTTTCCATCACGTTCCTTAAATTAAGCTCACCATCATAAATGCATTGTGGTTGGTGAGGAAATGCAATATACTTTATGTAAAAAGGGAGTATGTGAAAGGTACCTTAGAAATATATTACAATAATTTTGGGGAAATGTAAAAGTCTCTCATTCCATTCACTTTCCTCATGGTATGATACTGGTTCTTTAGCATATTCGCATTCCATTATGGATTTCAAGCTACATTATCATATGTTATTAGCACCCAAAATTCATTACTACCTAAACCAACATTGAGAACCTAAGAATAATAAATTTGTGTGAGTATAGAGGTTGGAAAAATAGAAAACCATTATCTACATGATGAATTTCAAGCTACATTATCATATGTTATTAGCACCCAAAATTCATTATTACATAAACCAACATTGAG
Source organism: Picea glauca (assembly GCA_000966675.3). Taxonomy (NCBI): domain Eukaryota; kingdom Viridiplantae; phylum Streptophyta; class Pinopsida; order Pinales; family Pinaceae; genus Picea; species Picea glauca. The sequence goes on from JZKD02S1676830.1 coordinate 71,503, forward strand.
AACCTAAGAATAGGAAATTTGTGTGAGTATAGAAGTTGGGAAAATAGAAAACCATTACCTACATGCCCTTGCTACTCATTGATATCTTATGATCCAAAACGTCGATCCATAATATTTTCTAGAAGGAAATTAGTAGTGGGCCTTCTCCTATATTTAATTACAAACTAATAGTGATTTCTTGATGGATTGCATAGGGACGATTAACTTTACCTGTGTATATCCTGTGTATAACTTGGACAATGTTCTAGCTATAACCTTATTCCTCTTTCAAATAGAGTAACATATAATAGATTTCAATACAATAGTGTAACAACTCTTGTTTCAACGATTTGTATAGTAGTTATGAGGCATACTAGAATTTATGGAGATATATAGGGGGTGCGATATGCACACCAAAAGCATGCATGTTCCATCCTCATCCTAGTTCCAATTTTTGAACCTTTTTTTTTTCTATATTCAAAGTTCTAAATATATATTTTTATATCTTTAGTTTTGGATAACAATTAGTGGGTGCAATTACCTAAATTAGTAGGGGCACTCATGTATGTGGATTCCCAACTTAGTGAAGGGTATGAATCTTTAGGTGGGTGCACCTTAATTCGAATCGCTTATCCATGCAAGCAATATGCACTATGGTTATATTTCACTCTACGGAATTTTTGTCCATGCATTTATATTCATTGTACCTCTCTTATTACTAGTTTATAAAGGGGAATTAAGGAAAACCACTTTATGGTCCAAGAGTTAAGTTTTGATCTATAGCTTTAGCTTTCTTTTTCAGATTTAATATAAAATCAATGACGATGTTTTGAGTCTTTATATTAGAATGTTTGTTGTTTTAATTATCAATGGCATATGTTTATAAGTTAAAGTAATATATAACATAAATTTTGATAATTGTTTCAACTTTAGTGATCTATAGTTTTAGGTTAGTTTCTAGAGTGGATTTCAACATGGTCAAATGTTTTATGGTATTAGAGTGAATCTAATGAAACATTCTAGGAATTTGTGTATGTATAGTAGGGATGATACCTATGATAGGGAGACATTGAGGGGTTTTAGGGATGAGATGTTAAATATGTGTTCTTGATAATATCATTATGGTATTGTGATAGGTTGCTTTTGGGTTGCTGACATATTTTGTTTAACAGGTTGTTCCAGAAGCAATGGTATGACTACATTTAATCTTAGATATGAATGCAAATTTTAAATTTCCCTCTAACTTCATCCCAGGAAAGTGTTAAGCATAGATGATGTTGGAAGACCATGATCTTTAGTATTCTATGGAGATGGTAGAGACTACCAATCATGTGTTGTTAGTATAACATAAAAGAAGATGGCCAAGACAAAGTGGATCACTATCCCTCACATAATTAGAAATACCATGAGAAAGGAGATATTAGATGCTATTGTCACTCTATATTAGAGTGAGATGATGAATTTAAATAATATATTTTGGTATAAGCTTAAAACCACAAAAAGAGAAAGATAGATATTGTAGCCATCTACTTGATGAATATTACTGAACTCCGTGATCATCTCGTAACAATTTGTGAAAGGGTGAAGAGTGAAAAGCTAGTTCCCATAGCCTTAAATGGGTTTCTTCTATGTATCCTTTTGTTAGAGGGGCCTATTCCCTAGAAAAGTTTCCCACCTTTAAAAATCATAGAGGAGGGGAAAAATATTACCATCATCAACAATATGAGGAAAGGAAACAATAAGGGAGGACCCAATAAAGTTTGAAAAAGGGAGAAAGGTGATTCATATTCCTCTAATTATGGAAAGAAGGTCCTTAACCATATCAAGTGCTTCAAGTGTAAGATGTTTGGCCACTATGATTCTCAATCTCATGAGAAGAAGGGGAAGGGAAAGTAAAAAACAATAGAAGTATTTTATCCAAGCTTGAGACACTCTTATCCATTGTCTTGTCCCTTTAATCTAACACCATTTTTGGTGTTGGATGATGTGTGGACAATTGAGATTCCAAACATATGGACTCTAATTATAGGGCCTTTAGTAAACTTCAAGAGTTGGAGGAAGTCATGGAAGTAAACTTCATGATTATGCCACATATCTAGTAGTAGGAGTGGGACCTATTTGATTGCATATTCCATAAAGTGATATAATTGATCCTACTAGTGTTTTATATGTACCTAGTTTAACTAACAATCTCCTTTGAATTTTAGTAATGATGGACTAAATTAGGATTTATTGTTGATTTTGATGATTATCATGTCCTCATGTGAAAGAGATTCCTATATCCTAATTGGTTTTTGGTTAATGGTATTTGAGAGGGTGGTGTGTACAAGCTGAAAAGAGATCATGTGAGATCCCTAGTGCATGGAAATGATAACTTTTGTGATCTTTCACACAAGAGGGTAGGTTGCTTGCACTATGAAGTGTTTCCAATATTGAAGGACATACTTCAAGGATTGTTGAAATTCAAGGTTAAGAAGAAATTAAAGTGCAAGGGATTTGTACTCATTAAGCATGTGGAGGATCATTTTCCTAGAAGAAAACATAGGTTAAGATATATTTTTTCCATCCTCCTTATTAGGTAAAATATAATATGTTTCATTCATTGATCATTCCTATAGGAAGTCCTAGGTTTACTTTAGGAAGACCAAGGATGGGGTCTTAGGGAATTTTCAAGACTTTGAGGCTCCTGTAGAAAATCAAATAAGAAAGAAGATTAAGATGATAAGTTCTAAAAATGGAGAGGGTTATACCTTTGAGGATTTCAACACTTTTTATAAGCAAGTAGGAATTAAGGAGGAGTTATTAACAACCTATAACCATTAGTAGAATGGGGTTATAAAGAGGAAGAACACATCCATGATAGAGACAATCAAATCCATGATTCATGATCTAGATATACTCATGTGTCTCTAGAAATAAGTATGTATTACAACTATCTACAATTTGAACAAGTGTCATCATATTTTTTTAAGGAAATGACACTGGAAGAGGCATTCATAGGTGAGAAGTCTTAAGTAGAACATATTCATGTTTACGATTGTCCCATATGTATTCATATTCCTTATGAGAAAATGACTAAGTTGGAACCTTCTAGTTATAACGGTATCTTTGTGGGTTACAATGAAACCTCTAAATCTTACAAAATCTACATTCCATATTTAATGGAAGGAAATTGTGAGCATATTTTTCAAGTTTGATGAGGATGCATGGACCTCCAAGTCTCAAGAACCTCTAGTAGACATTGAAGAGACAGATGAGCTTATTTCCCCAAAGGTTGTTCCTTGGATTTCAGAAAAAAAAGATATTTAGATCAATAAGATCTTCGAAGTGCAGGGGATACTTATTTACCATCCAATCCTTATAGAAAACCTATGCACCTTATTCGGACATTATAGTATGTAAAAAATAAATTTGGAGCTCCTATGACTTTATTTTGGGTAAGTTATCCTTACAAGAAAATTTTTAATTTTCTGGCACTAATATCTTCCATCATTGATGTAGAACCTTTTAGTTTTGAGGAGATATTAAATTAGTATTTTTTGCAAGATTCCATGGTGTAGGAGTACAACTCCATCGTGAAAAGAATGGCTTGTGGGAGATTATGCCTAGATTAGAGTGGAAGATAATGATTGAATCTAGGTGATTGTACAAGGTTAAGAATGTAAAATATGGTAGCATAGATATATTCAAATATTGGTTTGTGGTTAGAGGGTTCTCCTATAAAGTGGGAGTTGAGCATGAGGAAAAAATTTCTCTTATTTCTAGGCATGCCTCCATCAAACTGATTATGTCCTTCACATTAGTCTTTGGTTGGAATTTATATTAAATGGATGTAAATATAACATTTCATAATGGTCTAAATCAAGAGGACGTGTACATAAATCAACAAAAAGGATTTGAGGTACATGGGCATGAGACATGTTGACTATTTTGTTTGGTTGTCATTGATGTCAACCATTGGAGAGTGATATTGTAGATTGATGTCAACCCTTAGTGATTTATGTGAACCCTTGGAGAAAGTACGATAGCGAATTTCGGTAGCACAAAGGTTTGGGTAATGGACCCAAGTTTGTTTGATGTATAATGGTATGAGTTTTAATATATTTTAAGGTAAGACTATTCTAGATGGATATTACATGTCATGCCATTTCCGATGGTATGTGGAACGTCACATAAATCCTCACGGTTAGAGAGCTATGGCCATGTGAAGTTGGAGAACCCAGGTTTAGGTAATGGACCCAAGTTTGTTTGATGGATAATGGTATGCATTTTGATATATTTGTAGGCAAGAATATTCTATATGGATATTAAATGTCATGCCATTTCCGGTGGTATGTGGAACGTCACATAACTCCTCATGGTTAGAGAGTTATGGCAATGTGAAGTTGGAGAATCCTTATGAGTCATCTAGAAGCCCCAAAAGGTCAAAGTAGTCAAAGTGGTTTAAGAGATTTTAGAAGGTAAATAATAAAGTGAAGTGATGAGTGTACTATAAGTCAAAGTGAATAC
>JZKD02S1676830.1:102502-123815 GCA_000966675.3 Picea glauca
GAAAGACCTTAGAAAATAATATTGAAGTCTTTAAGGCCCTAATAAAATAATATATAAGGATTGAAGGACCACTTTAATAAAATATTGTAGGTATCCCTTGGTAAATCCAATGTATGTCTATTTCATTGAATGGTTTTTTTTATCTAGTCGCAATGCACTTCCAAAGGTGTTCGACAACTTGGAAGAGGCCAATGAAGAAATGAATAAGGCTCATGATGTTTTGAAAGAAAACTTGGTGTAGAATTTTCACCTAGGAAGAAGAAGAATATGAACAATAAAAATGGAGTGGAAACTTGAAGGAAAATTAGTTCCAAGAATTCGTTCTCAATGGAAGTTGTTATAAATGGAATACCAACCATTTTTATTTTTTTTATGTAGGTGAAAGGAAACAAAGAAATTTAGATGCGACATTTATACAACACCATCTCGACATGAATATTTCTACGGTGTTGATCAAACAATGAACGAAAAGAGGGATTTTTCATCACAACTATGATACACATACATTGTATATACAATGTAGAACCTGAAAGAAAAATGAAAAAAGGCTGATGCAAACTTAAACTTGTGTCAACCAATATGTGTACTTTGAAAGAAAAATAGGGTTTATACTTTACATGATGAATTGATGATGGAAACAAGTGAGTGTGAGTCAAATTTGAGTCTAGAAACCCTCCCATATCGTTAAAGCATGCAAATAGTCTATCCATGTCAAATTTCAGTGCATACAAAAACAATTTGAAAAAATTTCAATGTTAGCCCCATTCACAGGTCACTGTTGCCCATGTCTAGTCCTAGTAAAATGTATTTTCGTTGTTCCTTTTAAAATTTGTTCGACACACACGTTCCCGCATCTAATACTGTAAGGACATACTTTATAGTGTTGATTAAACAATGAACTAAAATAGGGATTTTTCATCACAACTATGACACACATGCATTGTATATACAATGTAGAACCTAGAAGAAAAATGAAGAAAGTCTGATGCAAACTTAAAACTTGTGTCAACCAATTTGTGTACATTGAAAGAAAAATAGGGTTTATGTTTACATGATGAATTGCTGATGGAAACAAGTGGGTGTGTGAGCCAAATTTGAGTCTAGAAACCCTCTCATATTGTTAAGGCATGTGAATAGTCTATCCATGTCAAATTTTAGTGCATATAGAAACAATTTGAAAAAATTTCAACGTTGGCCCCATTCACAGGTTACTGTTGCCCATGTCTAGTCCTAGTACAATGTATTTTCGATGTTCCTTTTAAAATTCATTTGACACACACGTTCCCACATCTAGTACTGCAAGGAAATGTAATAACATCGATAAACAAGTACTATTTGATATAAATTGCACAAGCTTCATCAATTATTTCTTGTCTTTGTTTTTTACTCTCATCTAAGTACTTATTTTCTCCATAAATTAAAGACTTTTAGTACGAAATCATTATTTAAATATAAAATTCCCTCTAGCATCTTCTTGTTTCCACCAAACACATGGGCCTAATTGGCATGATGCTGGTTTTATACAACATAGGCGATGAAAATAAAGAGCACGACCATGACGATGGGTATATTGTTGGGAGTTCCATGCACCGCAACATTAATTTGAGAAAGTTTGAACAAAACGACGTCCTGATCGGATATATAGAGTGGGTGTGTGAGTCACCTTTGAGTTTGTAAAACCTCCCATATCATCAATTCATGCATATTTAAATATGACACTACCATGACACCATAATGAACGAAAAGAGGGATTTTTCATCACAACTATGACACACATACATTCTATATACAATGTAGAACCTGAAAGAAAAATGAAGAAAGACTGATGCAAACTTAAAACTTGTGTGAACCAATTTGTGTATTTTGAAAGAAAAATAGGGTTTATGCTTTACATGATGAATTGACGATGGAAACAAGTGGGTGTGTGAGTTAAATTTGAGTCCAGAAACCCTCCCATATCGTTAAGGCATGCAAATAGTATATCCATGTCAAATTTCAATGCATACATAAACAATTTGAAAAAAATTCAACGTTAGCCCCCCCATTCATAGGTCACTTTTTCCCATGTTTATTCCTAGTACAATGTCTTTTCATTGTTCCTTTTAAAATTTGTTCGACACACAAGTTCCCACATATAGTACTGCAAGGACATATTTTTATGGTGTTGATTAAAAAATGAACAAAAAGAGGGATTCTTCATCACAACTATGACACACATATGTTGTATATATAATGTAGAACCTAAAAGAAAAATGAAGAAAGGTTCATGCAAACTTAAAACTTGTGTCAACCAATTTGTGTACTTTGAAAGAAAAATAGGGTTTATGGTTTACATGATGAATTGATGATGGAAACAAGTGGGTTGTGAGTCAAATTTGAGTTTTGAAAACCCTCCCATATAGTTAAGGCATGTAAATAGTCTATCCATGTAAAATTTTAGTGCATACATAAAAAATTTGAAAAACTTTCAATGTTGGCCCCATTCACAGGTCAATGTTGCCCATGTCTAGCACTAGCACAATGTCTTTTCGGTGTTCCTTTTAAAATTTGTTCGACACACACGTTCCCGCATCTAGTACTGCAAGGACATATTTTTATGGTGTTGATTAAACAATGAACAAAAAGAGGGATTTTTCATCACAACTATGACACACATACATTGTATATACAATGTATAACCTGAAAGGATAATGAAGAAAGGACAATGCAAAATTAAAACTTGTGTCAACCAGTTTGTGTACTTTGAAAAAAAAATAGGGTTTATGGTTTACATGATGAATTGATGATGGAAAAAAGTAGGCGTGTGAGTCAAATTTGAGTCCAAAAACCTGCCCATATCATTAGGGCATGTGAATAGTCTATCCATGTCAAATTTTAGTGCATACGGAAACAATTTGAAAAAAATTCAACGTTGACCCCATTCACATGTCATTGTTTCCTATGTCTAGTCCTAGTACAATGCCTTTTCGTTGTTCTTTTTAAAATTCATTCCACACACACGTTCCTGCATCTAGTACTACAAGGACATATTTTTATGGTGTTGATTAAACAATGAACGAAAAGAGGGATTTTTCATCACAACTATGACACACATAAATTGTATATACAATGTAGAACCTGAAAGAAAAAAAAAATGAAAGGTTGATGCAATGTACCGACCCTGTCGTTACTACCACAAAAGCGTCAATACAACAAATAATTTGTTTTCTTTCTTTTCTTTAATGTTGCGTTAGGAAATATACATCACCAATAATAAAGACAACGATACTAAAATTTATCAATCCATCAATATTCTACTACGATTACATGTGGTGCATGATTAAACCATCACACGACACATTAGGACCATTAAATCCCAGGCGCAAAGCATTATCAGTTAAATTTGAGGTGCACGCCCCCAACACAAAATTGCATCATCTGTCATAATAAAATTCCATCTCGCGCAAGGAACTAATGTCTACACCAAGCAACACATTAATAATCGGTGCACACTTGTGGTCTGTATCCTCGACTAGCCATACATCATACCATTGAACTGCGCGCGAGCCTTCTATTCAAATGACCCATCAATTTCACTTCAATGTTCAAGATGCAAGAGACTTCGATTAAAACTCACTAGGCATAAGAGAATACCATAGAGAACCCAACACACTTGAATAACAATTAAGCGCGCAAAGGTAACCAATTCTAAATCAATCGACAACCCCATTAATTGAAGGTGTAACAGAGATCTAGTTGTCAACCATCATATAATAACATTTGATGGCGCAAGTAAGGGTTGATAACCCATCATTCCCAATTACATTCAATGGCACAAGTAAAGTTTAATTCCTAAATCCATTATGTGATGCCATAAGAGAAGGCACAAGGTAAAATTATTTTCATTAAGGCGTGGATGAAAAGCAATCAATTATTGACTAGATCATTCATCAATAGAGAATAATTACCGTGCAAGAGCATTTATACTTCGTCGCGGCACACTAATTCCAATGCTTGCCACACATCAATGTCATGCATTCAGGCCCACTTAAATGATGTGCTAAACAATACTGTGCATGGTTGGACAAAAGAAAATATCATAACTAGTCAAGGATTATTCTACTAAAGGTGAAGGGCCAACTAAAAAAATAAGTGAAGAGGGTGGATTGACCAAGGACCTCTTAGTATATATAAAAAAAGGGGGTAAGTACGTGATATCTAGGTGGTGGAAGGAGGTAAAACTATACAGACATGGCACCATTAAAGTTATCACGATTATTATGATATCATACAACATAAAACTAAATTTTAATACAATGACATCTTAAATAGGATTATTGTAACCAATGTTGTCTTGTTGATTTCTTTGACGGTTGGCGATCCTCCTCGCTCCTTGGAAATAATCCTCGCTTCTACTTTCTAATCACTGAGACCTCACTGGTACCTCCGAACCAATGTTAGGGGTACTCTTCTTCCCCTTGAGCCCCCCGAGCCACAAAGGGGCCACACGTGCAACCAGAGAAAACTAGCTCCCAGCTCGTCTCATAAGGTCGAGCTACCACTCTCTATCCGAGTTGAGCATCCCAACCCCCACAAGAAAAATCAGTCAAGAAAAATATCGGCAATGTAACCTTATGCCTACTAGATGTCCCCAATTCCTGTTCCCTGTCATTCCTTTTATAGATTTTTCTTAGTGACTTGTTTCCAAATGCATAGTAATTATTTTTATTAATTTATTATTAGGAAAATTCTCCCCCGTGCACTTGTCACTCGATCCCTTAGTTGCACCAGAAATTCATTTAATTAATTAATTTAAAATGCCAATTTCTCTCACCCACCTAAAAGCGTTCCTAAAAACGCTCCTCAATGTCCCTTTATTCCCTTGCATTCCCTTAATGACTAACGCATTTCTTAAAGCTTTGTTGAGTTCAGAATTAGAAATTTATCTATACCAGATTCCCTTCTATGTTCCACATTTCTTTTGTATTTAAGTTTCCCCTTTTTGGTCTAAGTTCTAAATTAGCAGGTTTTGTACTTAGCCAAAAATTAATCTTTTAAATAATTTAATTCTTCACTAATTTTATTTATTTAATTTTCACCCCCATTTTCTTCATCCCCCCCCTTTATTACTCGCTTAATTAAATTTTAGTTCGCAAGACCTACTTAGACCTAGGCTTTAAATTTTTTAGGGTCAACAATAATTGTTTTTAAGGGAAATTTTATAATTTTTAACTTTACTTATGCAACAATTATCTTAAGGCTGACCAGGTCAAAATGAGAGATTGTTTTCTAGGTACCTAGGTTCATTGACTCACCAGTGTTAAAACCACGTTGTTCCCTTCAAGACGCACTACATGCTCCAAGAGTGCCACTCGCCTTCATTCAAGTTCCATCTATGCGACATGCCTTTCAAGACGCACTACGTGCTCCAATGGTGCCACTCGCCTTTTGATTGATTTTGGTAGACGTAAAACCCCTAGAGTCAATACTCTATCAGGTAACCTTGTGGAAGACTAAGGGACTCTAAGGAATAAGGACCCTGCCTTATTGCGCGCCCCTTAGAATCATCGTGAGCTGCTGTCACAATATTCCCTCACGACATCGTGGATCTATCGAATTAGGTAATCGTTAACCTACAGTTCGAGCCACGACGAGAGTGATAGTAGGATGTGGCAGGGATGTTGCCACACCTCTCCCTCAATATCTCTGGTTGTCATGCATGGCCCCTTTACTCCAAATGTGAGTCTGATTAACAAGATATCGTCAGCCTGCATCCATCATCGAAAACATGTCAGTGATCCAAAATCAACATAATAATTTACCAGTCATATGTCACATATGCAATAACAAAAACATTCAAACCATAAACAATCCACTCTGTTGGCATAGGGGCAGACCCAAGGTTCAGCTCCAAGAATGCACCAACAAGCCCTAACTACTAGCCCTTTCGGCTACACTTGCGAAGCAAATGCAATCTCACCCAAAGCAACTATGGGGGGGTTGCAGGACAAAGATGTCTACAACCAAGGGAATTATCAAGTGGATCTAATACTATAACAATACAACATGCATATATCACTTATCATCTTAGATCTATTGCATACATCTTATCAGATCTATCACAATATTGCAATAACAGTGTATCAAATGGAAAGAAAAGAGCATCAATCACACATAACACAAAATATACGTGGTTCAACGTCTCTCTAGGGCTACATCCACATAACTGTGCTTTATGATATATTAAGATGAAATCATACAGTTCTGATCTGCACCCTTAACCAACAAATCTTCTCTCCTCTTCTTTCAATCTCTCCCCTCCCTGCTCACCCAGCTGCAGGGTTGATCTTCGCACCCAGCTGAAGATCTTACAATACCAGAAGGCTCTCATACTCAGCTCTTCTCTCTCTCACAACAATAATCACTCATGTCAATACAACTAGATCTCACCAACTCGAACCAACCCTCCTCCCTCATATAGGTTCTTATTTATACATTACAATCACTCACCGACATCCTTAGGTCGAAACCTAGCTGTCAAAACCCTAGATTCCAAAATCCCTAGGTCAACTTGACCCACGTTTTCAGGGCTTCGCCAGCTTGTCTTTCCTTCCTTCTCGCCCGGTTCTCCAAAGCATCTAACGATGGATTTTTTCACTTGTTGAGTTGTCCATGATCCTTCTTCCTTGCTTACCTGTCATCCTCGATCTCCTCATCCAACAGATTTCTTTATTGGACTTCACTTCGTCTTTTCTGCTCTTTTGCTCACTTCAACCCAGTAACAATCACCGTGTCTTCTGCAAAGTTCTCGTTTTTCCTTTTCTTCCTTGATCTTTGCTTACTTCTGTAACCAAGGGCCAACATGCCCCCAACACTCACCTGTGACTGATCCTGAGGAACTTTAGATCTGACTCTTCCGTTTTACTTCGACTTCAGACTGCGCAGTGCAGCCTTTGCTTTCTACTCTATGCCTCCTCTCCTTCCCTGTGCAGACTGTATTTTCTATGTATGGTACCAAGTTTCAACTGAACCTGGTACCTAGACCCTTTTCCTTATGATTTTACTTGGAGTTGCGAGGCAGCTGGTTGTCGTAGTACAACTTCAACCAGCTCCCATTCACTAATCCTTCCTTCCATTCTCCCTTCAAAGTATTCAACTATGCAGCTCCTCCTTCTGTAACATAGACGATCTCATATGGCCCGAGCCAATGCGTTATGAAGTTTCTAGGATGTTTGATGAACTTACTTTCATATACCAGTACTAGATCACCTTGTCTAAATGCCTTCTTCTTGATGTGCCTGTCGTGGTAGGCCTTATCTCTTTCCTTTTGTACCTGCTGATGAATTCCTACAACGAATCTGTCTTCCTCTAATTCGACCAACTATGCAAGCCTCTCTTGAACAGTACCAGTGTCATCCATATTGGTAAAGGCAATAATTCTTAGGCTTGGTACCAGATATTCCATTGGCACAACGACTTCGAGACCATAAACCAATTTGAAGGGGGTCTGCATTGTTAACTTCTTGCAAGCGGTTCTATAGGCCCAAAGTATTGTTGGTACTCTTAAATCCCATTCATCCCTATTCACATTGCAAATCTTCATCAGTGTTGTCTCCAAGATCTTGTTGAATGCTTCCACTGTCCCATTTGCTTGTGGATGTTAGGGTGTGCTCTTCTTATGGCGGACTGCAAATTCCTCAATCAGGGCTTCAACGGTTTTATTTATGAAATGTGTGCCTTGATCACTCATAAGGATCTTTGGGCATCCAAACCTAGTTATGATGTCATCAAATATGAAGCGTGCATTTGTATTTGCGCTACAGTCCTTAACTGCTCTTGCTTCGGCCCATGTGGTCAAGTATTCTATTGTTGTAATTATGTATCTTTCTCCTGTGCACTTTCCTGGTGGGTTTATAGGTCCCACGAAGTCAATGGCCCATTTCTCAAATGCTTGTAAGGTCAGTTATGGTGCTAGTGGAATTTCATCTCTTCTGGATGGTTTCCCAACTCTTTGGCATACATCACAGGCTCTGTAATAGTCTTTAGCATCTATGTGTAAGGTAGTCCACCAAAGGTCAACTCTAAGCATCTTCTGTGCAGTTTCTTTCCCTACGTAATGTCCTCCTGCGATGCCTTCATGAGCTTCCATGAGGATCATCAATCATTCTGCCTCCATACCACATCTTCTCAATATCTCATCAGGGCCCATCTTGTATAGTTGTCCAACTATAAGTGAAAAATCTGCAGTGCACACTACTAGTTGTTTCTTCTGAGCAATTGTGTACTGGCTAAGGGCCATTCCCGTTGACAGGAACTGGACTATCTCTGCGAAGTGGTCATCAATATTTCTAATGGCCATTAACTGTGCATTCGACAATGTATCCTCCAAACTAGTTGGATCTTCTCCATGTTCCAACCTCGACAAGTGGTTAGGACCTTTGTTCATTCTTCCTGGTTTTATTATGATCACAAAGTCATATTCCTGAAATAGTAGAAGCCATCTACATATTCTTCCCCCCAACACTGGCTTGTTGACTAGGTATTTCAGTGCAGAGTGATCAGTAAACATTTTAAAGTGTCCCCCCAACAAGTAGTGGCAGAATTTCTGCAGCGCGTACACCATGGATAACCCTTCTCTCTTAGTGGTGGTGTAGTTGACCTCTGTTGTTGATAGATTCCTCCTAGCAAAAGATAATGGGTGGTTGATGTCTCCTATTCCCGGTTGTGATAACACAACTCCTAATGCAATAGAAGATGCATTGACATGTACATGAAACTCCTTGGTCCAATCTGGGAAGACCAGAATCGACGCAGTAACAATTTTCCATTTTAGTGTGTTAAAGCTCTGCTGGAATTCTTCTGTCCAACTGAACTGACAATCGTTCTTCAAAAGTTTCTCCATGGGTGTTGTAATCTAGGCATATCCTTTAATGAACTTCCTGTAATATCTTGTGTGTCACAGCGCAGTGCACCACCGTTTGATTGAAGTAGGAGGGGGTAGATCAACTATAATGACAATTTTAGATGGGTCGACCAACAATCCCTACTTGCATACTATATGACCTAACAACACTCTAAATGGTGAGAAGAAGATGCATTTATTCAGATTCAAGGCAATTTGACACTGCCTGCATTTATCCAACATTAGCCTTAGACATTCAATATGATTTTTCAATAAGCTAAAAATAGTCCAATCATCAAAATATGCTTCTGGAAATTTATGCAAGAACTCCTTGAATGCTTCGACCACCACCCTGGAAAACATGGTCGGGGCATTCTTCAATCCAAATGGCATCACTATATACTGATAGGATCCCCATTCTGTTGCAAATGTGGTCTTGTGGCGATCTTCCTTAGCAATCCGGATCTGATGGTATCCTGAAAATCCATCTGTAAAATAATATACTTCCTAGCCTCCCACATTATCTAACACTTCGTCGGTGAATGGCGTAGGGAAGGGGTCATGTAAATAGGCATTGTTCAGCTTTATGAGATCTAAGCAGATCCTAATCTATCATGTCTTCTTATCTTGTACCACCATAGGGCTAATCCACTCTGATTCCTCCACAGGTTCTATAATCCCAGCTTCCAGCACTCTGTCAAGCTCAATATTTACTTTCTCCTTATATTTAGGGTTCAATTTGTAGGGTCTCTGTTTAACTGGTCTTTCATCTGGTTTCAAAGGGATCCTCATCTCTCCCATAGGCCCTTTAATTCCCTTCATATCAGTGAAATTGGTTGGAAACAAGTCCTGATATTCATGCAGTAATTCTGTAATCTTATCGATGGTGGAAACATCCCAATAATCTCCAACATTAGCAAGCTTCAGTGTCTGTTCTGTTCCAATATCGACCTTCTTAATCTTGATTGGTTGTCCAATGAATGGTAACTTGACTCCTGGTCCTTCCACATCTCTGTGTCCTTCTATTTTGGCGATGTTCACCTTTCTTGGATCATCGTCTTCATCAAGATTGATGTTGTAACAGCCTTGCAATTTCTGGAGAGGCGCAGTCCATTTGTCCTCTTCTTGTTCCAAAGGAAGGCTAGATGCCTCCTCAAATACTTTCTATCTCACAATCTGTAATGCTTAACCTACTGAAGGATATTGACTTTCAAATAAGAAGGTGGTTATAAAATTCTGAGTCATACCTTTCCAATCTGTAGTGATGAGGCACAACTCTGCTTGAAGGTACCAGTTGATAGGTGTCGTGTCCAGTGTGTTAATGAATTTTTGTACCCTCTGTTTTGGAGAAATGTTGCTACAGGCTTCCTTGCAGTGTCGCACATGGTCCTTTGGGTAGCTTCGACCCGTGTACCGAACTTCACAGCCTTCTACTTGTGTTGAGAATCGCGTTGTCATCAAGGTACGACATTGTACCCATTCTGTAATGTTATTTTTGTGTGTCCCCCACCATCTTGTTGGGGTTGATTTCAGGGCCTCATCCATTGCCATCAACCTTTTTTGCATTGGTACACTTTCTTCAAAGTCCGACAAGATGGTTTCTAAGGGATTCAGACCATCAATGGTGGGTAAGCTACTTACTATTGTGCCGATCCAATGAACTTCTTTGGTTAATATAACACATCTTCTTGTAGATACCTCATACATTTTATTCTTCCAGTTCTCCAGTGCTTCTTCTGAGTCTGATGAACATGCGTTGTCACTTCGCCAACTTAGGTTTCCATCAGCCGTAGGATTAATGTAATCCTACTGTCTGACTATTAATTTGTATATTTTTTCCAGTTCATATGCACAATCTTCTTCTCTGATGGGCTCTGTGTATCTCTAACCTTGATCTGGATCTAAGGGTATAATGGCCCTAAGGCCATCTCTTTCAAACATCATTCATATTTTCTTTAAATCAACCACAGTGGAATTATTTAAATCTCAATCAATTCCTAACAACGTAGGGTAAGGAGAGCTATCATCAACTATCTCAATTACCTCAAAATCTGCAGATGTTCTTACTCTGTCGATGTCCATGGGGACATGTTCCAATCGTCCAAAGGGGCTGACAGCTTGTTGATTAGCCATCCTAAGCCTGATAGGGGAATAGATCAACTTCAGTTTTCCCATCAGTGCCCAATTTTGCTTCGTCATGACATTGACCTCCGACCCTAAGTCGAGAACCACATAGTTTATTTATATCATATTCACCTATTTGAGAATTCAAATGTAACTCCTTATTTTTCCTTCTCTTTTTAGCGATTTGGTGTAATTCCCTATTTAGTAAGGGGTCTATCTTTCCTAGATCATACTATTTGATTAAATTTTGTAGTTCTTGTACAACGCTCTCATCCTGAATCAACTTAATACAAGTGTACAAAAATTCCATGAGCTTGCTTACCTCTTTTCCTTCTCTTGGTGAAGCAGATTGATCAAATGCCCAAGGCATTTCATATTCTCTTACTTCTGGACGTGTCTTTGATGAAGAGCCTTGGTCTCCTTTGAACTCTTTTCTTGCTTCCTCAAATATTTGTCTTTCTTTCTTTGCATAAAAGGTTTGGGTCTTCTCTGCAGCTTTCCTGATTCCTGAGTCTTCTGTAGTCTTTCCTTGGATTAGTCTGTCTTCTCCTGTAACAATGCCTCCTCTAGTGATAACAATGACTCTAGGGTCTTCTCCGCGATGTTCAACATACATTAGTTGTACTTGCAGGTTTTGTTGAAGACCTCATCTCTCCTTTAGCTTAGCTAGCAATGTTGGACATTCTTCAATAACATGCTCGAAGGAGTTGCAATAGCTGCAAGTAGTGAAAGGATTCTGACAGTCCCTTTCCAAGTGTCCTGGCTGTGCGCAGTTATAAGAGATGATCTATCCTCAACCTCGACCCATACCTCCTCCTCATCCTCGTCCTCTAAATCCACCGTAAGGATTGAAGTTTCCTCTCCCAAGGGAGTTATATTGCATAGTGTTTCCTTCTTGTTGTACTTCGCCTTGAATTTTGTATATGTCTCTTGACCTTTCATGCATGAGATCATAAGCCCTACAATCCCTATCATCATGTCCCACAGACTTATAGAACGTGCAATACAAGTTTGTAGGAGTATGAACTTACTTTTGCATGTAATAGCACTCACCAGGGCGATGTCTATTTCGACATACCTCGCACCAGGGTAAGGTGACTTGCTTCAAAGGGCTTGGAGCTCCAGAGGCCAAGTATTCATGGAATAGGGGACAATGTTCCTTGTCATGGCCCTCTGATATACATCTGACACACCATATGTCTTCTCTTTTATATTTTCCATTGTCTTTCTTCATATCTTCGACCTACAAAGACAAGCTAGTCAACTAACTCAAGATCTGACTCGTACCTGAGTTGGATTCTCCCATAGGGGATGATTCTAGCTTCATGGCGATCTCCAATGCCTTAGCCTCTGAAGCAATCTTCTGTTGCATCATAGGAACTCTGATGTGTGGTAACAAGGTAACAATGAACCACTCTTTGTTCTACTCATCTGAGATCTGAAAAGTCAATCGACATGTTAAGGTCTTAAATCTCTGGTCGAATTCCCAGATAGGATTGGCTACCTTCTGTTTGATCTCTTTCATCTCTGTAATACATTGTGATTCTTACTTGGGTTTCTTGAATTCTGCAATCAACACATTCTTGATCTCATTCAACGGCTTATAGGCTGTGCAAGTTCTTGGACAAGCTTGATGTACCAACTTTGTGTGCAATCTCGAAGGGTAGTACTAAACTAGGTTCTCTTAACTGCTCCGTCGGTGACATTTTTAATATTCCATACGGATTCACATAGGAACTAGTGTTGATTAGGGTCTTCAGACCCATCTCCCCTAAAGATAGGGACTCGCATGGATGATTTTAGGGGATAAATTTCGCTCGTGGGATAATTTTCCAAGGTTTTCCCCAAAAAAGATTCACTATTCTAAAAATGATTTGCCCAAATTCTATAGGATAAAATTATTTTACCTTAAAAATCACCAAAATGTTATAGAAACTATATAAAATCCTTAGAAATTTGAATATTTTTACAAAAATATAGCCAAACATTTTATAGTTGGCATATGGAGGATTAGTAATATTCACCAAGGTTTCTACATTTTAAAATAAATTTCCATCCTTAAAATCATCTTTGATAGGGAGTCTCATGTCATCTGCCATGGAGCTTCCTAGGTTTCCTGTCTGAGTATATGTTGAACTGCTAGTAATAGTACTCTGAGGACTTTGGTGACTTGGATTAATCTAATTGCTTAATGTTGTTGAATCAATAGGAGGGACAATAGTACTTACTTCAATGGTTTGCATAGTTCCTGAAGTCTCTGGCTCATCCCGACAAAGCTCTTCAACTTTCCCTTGCTCTATCCCAACAAGTTCTGAATGCTCCTCGTCTGTTAGATCTGCCTCTTCTCCACTATAGAATCCCTCGTCCCTGTAGTTCTACTTGAATAAGTTTGCAAGATGAACTTCTTTGAATGCTCTTCCACTGCACGTATGTCTAGCCTCTGTGTGGTTGTCGCCGTCCGAATTCCTGAACATTAGCTTTTTCAAATCTGATCAATATACTATATCTTCAAGATGTTCTTCTCATGCAATAACATCTTGATTCTTAACTTCAGAAAGTGTAAAATTTTTCCTCTAGGCCCCTTGAAGAAATATCTCTCGGCTTGGCTATATGACTCTACTCTGTCAACAACAAAATTGGTGATGTAGCCTCCAATGGTGCTATCAAACCAATGATCTACTGCTCTTGACATGACATTATCAAATCTCTTGACCTTCTTGATCAGTGCTGACATCCAAACTACAGGAGGTATAGATCTGACCTCAAACTGGGTATTTGCCAACCTAGTTGACCACTCATATAGCTCCTGATGGATTCCTCCAAAGAATATCTCATGTATACCAGTAAAAATATGTCTCTCCAACCAATCCTTTGTACTGATATTAGGGTTCTTGTTCTGGGATTTAGAGAAGTCCTTTTCCTGATCCTCTATCCACTTTTGAATCTCTGTCTTTGATGGAAACCACCTTGACATTCCCTCAAGAAGATTTTGGTCCCAACAATGGAACCATTTGTTGGCACAGGGGCAGACCCGTGGTTCAACTCCAAGAGCACACCAACAAGCCCTAACTACTGGCCCTTTTGGATACACCTATGAAGTAGATGCAGTATCACCTGAAGCAGCTATGGGGGGTGGCAAGACAAAGATGTCTACAACCAAGGGAATTATCAAGTGGATCTAATACTAGAACAATACAACATGCATATATCACTTATCAACTTAGATCTATTCCATACATCTTATCAGATCTATCACAATATTGCAATACCAGTGTATCAAATGGCAAGAACAGAGCATCAATCACACATAACACAAAATATACGTGGTTCACCCTCTCTCTAGGGCTACATCCACAGACTATATGATATATTAAGATGAAAGCTTACATTTCTGATCTGCGCTCTTAACCAATAGATCTTCTCTCCTCTTCTTTCGATCTCTCCCCTCCCTGCGCACCCAGCTGTAGGGTTGATCTTTGGACCTAGCTGAAGATCTTACAATACTAGAAGGATCTCTTACTCAGCTCTTCTCTCTCTCACAACAATAATCACTCATGTTAATACAACTAGATCTCACCAACTCGAACCAACCCTCCTCCCTCATATAGGTTCTTATTTATACATTACAATCACTCACCGACATCCTTAGGTCGAAACCTAGGTGTCAAAAACCTATATACCAAAAACCCTAGGTGCCTAAAACCCTAGGTCAACTTGACCCATGTTTTCAGGGCTTCGCCAGCCTGTCTTTCCTTTCTTCTCGCGTGGTTCTCCAAAGCATCTAATAGTGGATTTTTTTGCTTGCGGAGTTGTCCACGATCCTTCTTCCTTGCTTACTTGTCATCCTCAATCTATTCATCCAACGACTTGCTTTCTCAGACTTCGCTCTGTCTTTTTTGCTCTTTTGCTCACTTCGACCCAGTAACAGTCACTGTGTCTTCTGCGAAGTTCTCATTTTGCCTTTTCTTCTTTGATATTTGCTTACTTCCGTAACCAAGGGCCAACACACTCCCTGAATCGATCCAGAGTCCAAGGTGGTCCATCGATGCCATCGACATCCTTAATCAGTCTAGAGTCCTGCACACTCAGGAGAACCAATCAGTAGCACCTGTTGATACAAATATAATAAAATAACATATCATCATACCCACAACATCATCATAATCCATAAGTGAAACAATCAATCATATAATGAACTGGATCACTTGCACGCAAGTTTCCTCAAAGAATAAGTCCAACCAGGTGTGCACAAGAGCAAGATGTTACATACACCCCCTCTTTTTTTAAACTTTGTCCCAAAGTTTCACAGTATACAGGTGAAAAAATAAAGTATTTAACAATATCTAAGGGTCTAGCCATAAAAAAAAAATGGAAATTGCAGACACATATCATATGTGTCCTCCTAGGTAGCTGAGTGGGATATAATTTTTCCTACTAGACCTTGACCTGATCGATAGTTCGACATTGTAGTTGTCAAATGCGATGGTCCAGAAAGTGGATTGGCTCCGCTGTGAGTGCACCCTCTCCCACATCTGCCCAGAAATCAGTGAATATCATGCGTAGGATCATTGACCTAAAGTTGCAAAAGGATACAATATAAACATTGTGCAACACCTCAAAGAATGAGGCATGACTAGCTGTTAGGCCCTTCATAATTATGGTTGATGCGATGTGCATCGGAAAACCCTTCTGTCGATGTTGCGCTTCTTCTATCCCCTTTCGTATCGTTTGTAATTGTGCTTTCATTTCTTGGATCACTTATGGTCCTACTAGGACCCCATCCTCGATTCGATCCAAACTCAAAGGCGTCTGACACGATTGCTCATCAAGAAACTGAAATGGCGTCGTCTTAATGGTGCTTTGATTTCTGTTGTTGCATGTAAACTTGGCCAGTGGCCAGAACTATTCCCAATGTTTCTCTTGGTCCAACACACACATATGCAACATAACCTTCCCAAATTGGGTTGTTCCTTAGGTCAGCCTGTCTATCTTAAGGACATGGTGTACTGAAGTTCAGTGGTGTTCCCAAGGCCTCTTGGGAAACTCGTAAATCATCTTGCAAACACTGAATCCCTTATCGGATATGATTCTTTTGGTACATATGGAATTCTCAATATCTTGCTGATATAAACTCTAGATGTACCTGGCACCTGATGCATCATACACACATGGACAAAGGGGTGCACTCTTCATTAGCGTGACAACTATCACGAAAATCTAGTCGTGCCTCCTTGCCGTTAACGACAACCCAACATTAAAGTCCATTGAAATGACCTCCCATTTCAATTCTGGAAAAACATGTGGCCATAGAAGTCTTATCGGATGTCTATGTTCAACGTTCACCTACCGACCTTCTAGACTTCTCTCCATCCAGTTGAGGGTGTCTGCCTATATCCCTTCCAAAAGAATAAGGGCTTAAGGTCTCTCCTCATCTTCATGAATCCTAGATGAGTCATGTACACTGCTCTATGAGATTCACACAAGATCAAAGCTTCTTAATTCATCATTGGGTTGTAAGTAAATCCAATTATTATATCTCATAGAACTGTCATTGTCCATAGTATATCCTTCAATTTTGGTACCAACATGGTGTCTTGCCTAAAAAAAATTCCTTACCCTCTTATACCTATCAGTGTTGCACTGTAGTTAGAATATTTTCATGTAGATTTGTTGGAAGAGGTATCACTGAAAATACATGTGGTCTTCGACTCAACACGTCTACCACTTTGTTCACTGTTCCTTTTAAGTAGGAAATCTCAAATCGTAATCGATAAGTAGTTCTGACCAACACCCTTGCTGCGCATTCAAGTCATTTTGTGTAAAAATGTG
Organism: Picea glauca; assembly: GCA_000966675.3. NCBI lineage: Eukaryota > Viridiplantae > Streptophyta > Pinopsida > Pinales > Pinaceae > Picea > Picea glauca. The sequence goes on from JZKD02S1676830.1 coordinate 119,337, forward strand.
TTGTAAACCACCGTGGTCCATTTTTAGTTCAAAATTTTGTTCAATCAGGTAGTGTCTCCACACTCTCAAGGAATACACGATGGCTAACAACTCCCAATCATGCTTCACGTAGTTCTCCTCATGCTTTCTTAAATTACTGGTGATTTAAGCGATCACTTGACCATCTTGCATCAAGACTTTACTACACCTTCCTTGGATGTGTCAGTGCATACCTAGAAGTCCTCGTCCACGCAAGGGAATTTTAGTATTGGTGTTGTCGTTAACAGTTCCTTGATCCTTTGAAATGATTCCATGCATTTCTCGGTCCACACAACTTCATGTTCTTCTTCTGCAATTCCGTAATCGTATTTTCTATCTTCGAAGAACTCTCGAAAAACCGTCGATGATATCCTGCTAAACCCATGAAGCTACGCACTTCTGGGACATTTGTCGGCACATGAAACTCCATAATAGCCTCTAACTTCATTGGATCCAGAACGATACCTTCACCAGAGATAACATGCCCTAAGCAATGAATCCGCTATAGCATTGTGACCGCTTCCCGTAATTTGTTCTCTCACAACACTGTAGTTCTAAGTGTAAAAGTTCGTCCTGATCTTCCATCATCCAAAAATATCAAAATGTCATCAAGGAATACTCTACAGTAGTCAAGAAAAGTCTCCACAACCCATCCTTCTTTTGTATGAAATTAGCAAGAGCACCCCAAGGCGATACACTTGGATGTATAATTCCTAGGTCCAACAACTCCTTCAATTGCTCTTTCAACTCCTATAACTTGGGGGTCGACATCCGATAAGGATTTCTTGCCATCGTTTCAGTTCCAGGTTTTAGGTCAATGGTAAATTCCATCTTGGCTTCGGGCAACACACCTGGTAATTCTTGTAGGAATCAAGTCTAGCCTGCATAACTCCTTATCCCTACTAACCCCACAGAGTTGTCTGACCCAGACCTCATTGGGCATCTGGTGGTTACTCACGAAGAGTATGATGCCCCAAGCAGCAACAAGAAGAAAAAGAAGCAAGATGTACAGGAAATACACAACACATAAGAAGAGATTGCATTTGAATCACCTAGCGGAGGAGGTGATGTCGAAGTGAAAAAGGAGGAAAAAGAACAAGAAGAAGATAAGCAAGGCGAAGTAACACCGTCATAGAACCTCCCTGATGACACTGATCCATCCAAGAAAAGGAAGGTTTCCTCCACAAAACCTTCATCGCGAAAGAAGTCCAAATACAATAAACCAATGATGCAAAATGTACTCACGGTCGACGAATTCGACTTCATTATTCCAGCTATAGGAGATGCCTCAGAAGAGATTTTGCAAAGAAACGAAGCAAAACAAGAATCTATGTATGATATAATTGAATTAGAACTAAGAGGTGTACAACAATCCCTTTATTCGAACCGTGCAGTGTCCACTGCGCCCCCTCCCTCAGAAGAACCAGAGTTGGGAGATGAGCCTGCTCAACTCCACAGACTCGCTGATGTGACTGAAGCCTGCCTTCATCGAGCATAAGTTGAGAAATAACAGATCACAAAGGCCCTCAAACAAGCACATGAGGAAGTTATAGAGAAACGTAGGATTACGCAATGGGAGAAGGACCCTCTTCAAGTGAAGTTTGAAGAAGAGAGAGCGCAGATCCAACAGGAAAAAGAAAATTTGCTCATGAAGCAGGTCAGAGTAAAAGAAGAAGTCAACAAAGCACTTCACTCTGTGACAGGCTTGGAACAGAAGGAGGAAGAACTAGTAGAACACCAAGTAGCGCAGCTCGCAGAAACCATCCAGTAGCTTCAACAAAGAATCACAGATCTGGAGCTACGAACAATGCCCAGTACTCTGCAGGATGTGCAAGATCAACGAGAAGAAACTGCTCGAAGCATAGTTGAAAGAATCAAGAACCTCGCCATGGAATGTAAACCACTGAGTGATCGCATTGCCCAGACTTATGAGTGATTCACTGAGGATCTTGAATTGAAGGCACTAGAGTCACAGCTCCAGGAAGCGAAGCAACAAGAAGAAACAATACAGACACAGTTGAAGCCCCTATCAGCCATTGAGAGGATGAAGCGATCCCAAGAACAATGCAGTTCTCAACATCAAGTTCATACCATCCAGAGCAGAGTCATGGAAGTAACTCAGAGGCTTCAACCAATCCAGGACAAGGCTTGCCAACTATTCACAGATATCGAAGGCAGAGGAGCAAAACTAGAACAAGTCATCACTACAGCTGAATAGTGCTTACAGGGACTTGTCAACGAAGAAGTAATCCAATAGTTCGTTGAGCAGTGTAACACACCCACTATCATATTCTTAAAAACTTTGGGTATTAAGCTCCCATACATAAAAAATCTCCCTAAACTTGCATTAGCGAAATACCAATCCCCGGTTCTATATCGGGAATTCAGGGTTTCTAGTGTCAAGATTCATTCACCCTCAAGACTCGCGATTCCCCGAATTCCGACACGCTCCCCTATGCATTAGCTCTCTTGGTTCAGCTCCCGAATCCACAGGACCTGCTACCATATGTCCGCAGCCTTATTCGGGGTTTCGGGATTTATGATGCCGCGATGCACAGATCTTCGTAATTTCCGAACCTCCGATCCCCGATGCCACTTGGCGTTGACTCACGGCCCAGCTTGGCCTTCCGACACCTGTCCCTTGCTCTGGCGTCTATGACTGTGGGACCGTCGCGTTTCGGGATTTCACGACTTATCCTGCCCCGAGTCTCTTGTCCTCAGAAATTTCGATTTCCCGATGTGTCAAACGCCGATGGCGCTTGATCTTCTAACACATGTCCTTCCGATGGACGGTCCAGATCTTATCGTTGTTTCGAGACTTGAGTGGCCCCAATTCCCGACTCTTCGGGATCTCTTGCCACGTGTTCTGGCTGAGATCAATGGTTGAGGTTCTCTATCGGAGTTTCGAGGCTTCAGAGGTCTCGGTTATCTCGACCTGTAAAACCCCGATGCCTCAAAATCCCGATGAATCCTCACAGTGTTGACACGTGTCCTCCTCCGCTACTGTGCTGACAGCTAGCTCCCACTCATCGGGGTTTCGCGGATCGCGATTCTGTATGGCAAGAGTTCTTTGTATTCGAAAACTCTGAAATGTTGAACCCCGACTTTCATCCGAACTCTGACACCTGTCCCGTGTGAACGGACGGTTCAGATCTCATCGGTAAATCGCGGATCGCAATTCCAAGTGGCGAGAACTCTATGTATTCGAAATCCCCGATACGTCGATTCCCGATATGCCGAACTCCGACTCTCCGGGATCCTCTGCCACGTGTCCCTACTGTTTGGACGGCTCAGATCCTATCGGGAATCCACGAATCGCGACTTCCTATTGCAACGGTTCTACACTCCTAAAATCTCCGAGGGGTGAAGTCTCGATGCCTTCCAGGACGCCGACACGTATCCTGCCGAGATCAATAGCTAGGACTCTTTCTCTGCACACTAGGGTTTAACTCCGATGCAACTTCTTGAGATCTGACGGCCGTCGGGACTATGATCTAAGATCTGACGGTTCAGATCACTTCTCCCATACGCTTCCCTTCCAGAGGCTATACTCCGTGCAACTCTTCCCGATCCAATGATTTACGGGAATTCAATTCCAGATCTGATGGCTCAGATCACTTCCTCGCGCGCCTAACCCTGCGCTTAACCCCTGCGCAGTTTCTCCGGATCCAACGTCTGACGGGTAGTTGAGCCGAGATCTTAACGGTCTAGATTCACTCCTTTGGGTCTTGGGTTTACGATCCCAATTTCTCGTTGCTCACGAGGATAGAGTGCAAAGGGGCAAGGTATGTAACACCTGCGTTACTTTCGTCAATCTAATGGTCGTGAATGACTATGGATCCTCCGACGAGATTTCATTTGTCAATTTGTCACTCCTCACAACACTACTATCTTGGAACCTTAATGGAATCGTTTCTCCTCGTGCAGGGTTGTTAAGGCCTATGCGTTCGAGTCCTTATTCTGGGTTCTTGGTGAGCCTTTCCAAGGCGAAAATCTCTGTGAAGAGATCCTTACCGGGGCATTTCCGGAAGCGGATAAAGGAAGACAACTTCCCGGGAATGGMTGAGCATGATKGGCTTCRTGKTATCAACGTACGTCRTGCRTGTTATTCTTTGTGATAAGCATATATCAACTTATTCATATCAAGCATTACGCGAACMCTCTCATGCTRCAATCCTTTACAATATTACAGTTCTATGAGCTAATATCTACTCCTTATCATCAATTACTACACAGACATTCATACACAGGAAAACATATACAATTTCACAAGTCTATGATCATATGTGTCAGCATATAATTTCGAGATGCAATATGAGCAAAACACTTATCAGAAGTAAGCTCAACAATGGAAGCGACTGCTGAGAGGGGTGCTTGTTTCCACCCAACCGTAGGCGTAGCGACTCCAAATGGATTTACCACTAGCCACCCCCGAGCTGAGACCACGATTTCCTGAGACTT
>JZKD02S1676830.1:130235-150848 GCA_000966675.3 Picea glauca
TCCTGAGACTTGCGTCTTCCTGTATTCCAGTGTCCAGGAGCGAAGGTTGCAATCCTTCCTCCCTGCGATCACTCACTCTGCGTAGAGACTGCCAGAGTTCCCCTCGCGTCTCCCTATATTCCAGTGTCCAGGAGCGAAGGTTGCAATCCTTCCTCCCTGCGATCACTCACTCTGCGTAGAGACTGCCAGAGTTCCCCTCGCGTCTCCCCCGTCAATCGTTCCAGCCATATGCCTTATCCTCTCGCAAGGTTGCGTGCGGCACGATTACCCTCACGCTGTCAGTCATGATGGCTCTACGGATAGGCGGTTCACCTCCCCATCCCTCATCAAGCCATCAACCTACCAGCCTGCAAGGCATTTATTTCAGAGCTAGCGAGCCGCTTTTGGTTCTCTGGGCCAGTGGAGTCCAAATACGGTATCCAATTCTTGGTGGTAGTTAACGCCCCTTTTTCAAGGTGCCCTCCACCACCATCGTGGTCTCTTTTCCGCACATCCCCTCTCAGCAGTTCTGCAATAATTTCAATAATATTCAATTTATCATTTACATCACATATTCGTACTTATGAGTTTTGCCATAGTCCTTGGCTAGTTCAGTTATATTTACAATCTCGGGGAAACAGGGTGTTACAAGCAGGAGGTTGTGGCACAACAATAGGTCGAAGCATCTCGATCCAAGCTCAAGGATTTTGAGGCAGAGCTACCCAGATTAGAGTGACTCGGGATGAATCACAGGTGAGTGTTGGGGGCCTGTTGGCCCTTGACCAAGTTTTGACGATCCTTGGTCATGTTTGACCTATTTTTGGGACTTCGACATGTTGTTGAAGGAAGAGCGCAAGTCGAAGTGGAGATCGTGGGATCTCGGCCCCTTTTTAGGGCCTTTTTGGGTTTCGGGCTTATGTAATGGGTATGGGGATGTCGGCCCATGGGTTTACCCATGCTTAGGCCTATTTTGTAATGTATAAATAGAAGTCTAGGCAATGTAAGAAGTAGTGAGTAGTGACTAGTAGTGACTAGTCAGTTGCAAGTTGTGCTAAGTGCAAATGGTCGTAAGAGGCTTGGTGTGTGTTGTATGTTGAGACTTGCAGGGCTAAGTGCAATTCGTCTATAGTGCTTTGTGCACAGATTGTGGAAGGCTCTGTGCGTAGATCTACTTGGGGAAGGAGGATCTAGTGAGGTGTGCAGATCTCATGTCCTCTACGGAGTTGATTTGGAGGCTTTGTGCATGTAAGAAGATTGAAAGAAGCTAATAAAGAAGTCGAAGAGTTGGTGGATGTAGCCCCAGGGTGGGGGTGAACGATGTATATCCGATGTTGTGAATGCTTTGTGTTTCTATGTTGTTCTTTGGTTTATGTGATTCAATGCTTAGTGCGATGATAGATGAATCTGATTTGATAGCTTAGTGTTGAATAATGTGAATGAATGCTAAATCTGATCTCTGTTCATATGCTTAGTGCTTGAGTCTATTGAATCTATGTGAATACTGCGTTGATCTGTTGTTAGGGTTTAGTTGTGTTGTAAACTAAGACTGAATATTGATGAATCATAATTTTTAAGTGCTCTGTTAAGGTGTTACAATCACAGATATGTGTCCCAACTAAGGTTGCAAACAGTGTAGTCCTGCAACCACCTCTACCTCTACCTCGGGTGAGACTTCATCTGCTTCGCAAGTGTTGCTGAAAGGGTCGGTAGTTAAGGTTTTGTTGGTGCATTGTTGTAGCATTGAACCCTAGGTCTGCCCCTGTGCCAACACTTTGGTTGGGAAGGTCAAGAGAAAGAGAGCTCGTGGAAAATCAGAATAGTTGTAGGAAGATATATGTGGGTTGTGAGTTTATGAGCTGTGAGTGGACTATCAGAGACCACTCTCTTTTATGGATTACTAGCCTCAGCTTAGGGGTGACTGGTTGTTGAGATTTGGAATAACAAGTCTATGGTTGGGTGGAATGTCCATCCCAAACAATTGGTTGCACAACAAAATTAAAAGATAAGTGTTTTATCTTTTTAATGTGTTATTTTTATGTGTATAAATGTTGTGCATGAACTCTGTGTATTTGAGAATGATTTATGTTTTTTTGTAATGAAGTTTATTAGTTGCATTCATGTCTATTTAGAATGTTGCAGATGCATGTAATTAAATGGTAATAGACAATGGTTATTCCTAGATGTAATTTGTATCTAAAAGCTACAAGAAATCAATTAGATGTAAAAGAATTAACAAAAAAATCATTTTTAAGAGTTTTATGCACCGTAATGTCCCTTGGTTAGGCTGGGGGATGTTATATTATGGTACCAGAGAATCTGGTTCAAACGCCGAGCTTGGATGGAATCGAACCAGAGTGAATTGGTGAAATTCATTGTTGGAGATTTTGTCTGTGATGAATTTGGGGAAAATGAATAATTTAGAGAGAAATCCCCAAATTGGTGGGAAAAATCCAAATTTAAATTACTCCAGACAATTTAATAAGAATAATGGAGTAGAGAGGTAAACTTGCAGATCAAAATTTGACCTTGAATGGTCGAAATTCAAGTTTTAATGGCCTCTTGTAGAGTTTGGTGAATCGACGGATGAGATCTCTTTTGATCTCGAGATCGATGGTTGAGATCCGTCATGATAAATTTAAAAATATATAAGGTTCGACCTTTTTGAAAGGTTGATCGAATCAATGGCCAATATTTGTTTCGAGGATTTTTGAAATGGATTAGATCGATGGTTGGTGTTGGCACAGGGGCAGACCCAGGGTTCAATGCTTCAACAATGCACCAAAAAAACCCTAACTATCGACCCTTTCAGCAACACCTGCGAACTAGATGAAGTCTCACCCAAGGTAGAGGCAGGGGTGGTTGCAGGACTCCAGTGTTTGCAACCTTAGCTGGGACACAAATATGTGATTACAATACTCTAACAAAGCACTCAGTAGTTACTATTCATCAATATTTAACCAGTATTTACTTCATAGATAAAAACCCTAATTACAGAGTAACACAATACTCAACCAGATCCACACATCTAAGCACTTGGCATAAAGAAACAGATCAGAGCTAGCATTCATTCACATCACTGAGCACTAAGTTATTATATCAAATGCTTCTAGCATTCATAAAAATAACACACTAAGCATAAATCACATCAAAGGCACAAATAAATAATCAAAATGCACAAAGCAACCATAACATAGGATATACGTGGTTCACCCCCAGCGTAGGGCTATGTCCACCAACTCTTCTCTTATTTATTATCTTGTTGTCAAGCTTCTTATAGGCACATAGAATCAAAATCCTACTCTATAGAGGATAGGAGATTTGTGCGCACCTCTCCAAATCCTCCTTCCCTAAGCTAGGTTACAGCACAAAGCCCTTACACAGTCTCTTACAGTTACTTACACTTAGCCTTGCAAGTCTCACACAATATGCACAAAGAAATTACAAGTATCACTTGCACTTAGCACGTTGGCCTTCACTTGCCCTTAGCACCTAACATCACACACACCCGCACACACACCTTACTTACATCGCCTAGCCTTCTATTTATACATTACAAAATGGGCCTAAACATGGGTAAACCCATGGGCCGACATCCCCATACCCGTTACAGAAGCCCAAAACCCAAAAATCCATAAAAATGGGCCTAGATCCCACGATCTCCACTTCGACTTGTGCTCTTCCTTCGACAGCGTGTCGAAGTCCCAAAATAGGTCAAACCTGGCCAAGGATCTCCAAAACTTGGTCAAGGGTCAACGGGCCCCCAACACTCACCTGTGACCCGTCCCGAGTCACTTTGCTTTGGTTAATTCTGCCTCAAAATTCTCGAGCTTGGCTCGAGTTGCTTCGACCTATTGTTGTGCCAAGCCCTCCTACGCAGAGAACTCCCGAAGAACTACCTCGTTCACAGGTCCTTCCAATTGTTGCTCAACTGTAGTGACTACCTGTTCTAGTTCTCCTCGCCCTTCAATCTCTTCGAACAGTTGGTAAGTTGTGTCCTGGGCTGGCTAGAGCCTCTTAGTCACTTCCATGAATTCTTTTTGTATGGTATGGACTTGTTGTTGGACAGTGCATTGTTCCTGGGATCGTTTCATTCTCTCAACTGTTGACAAGAGCTTCAACTGTGCATGAATTGTTGTTGCTTGTTGCTTGGCCTCCTAGAGTTGTGACTCCAGTGTCTTTAGTTTGGGATCCTCAGTGAGTCGCTCATAAGTCTACGTGATGTGATCACTTAGTTGTTTACATTCCATGGTGAAGGCCTTGATTCTCTCAACTACGCTCCGAGAAGTTTCTTCTCTTTGATCCCGCACATCTTGCAGAGTTCTTGGCACTATTTGTATCTCTAGATCTTTTATTCTCTGTTGAAGCTATTGGATGGCTTCAGCAAGATGCGCTACTTGATGCTCCACTGGGTCTTCCTCCTTGTGCTCTAAGCTCGTCACAGAGTGAAGTACTCTGCTCACTGCTTCTTTTAATCCAACCTACTCCATGAGCAACTGCTCTTTCTCTTGCTAGATCTGCACCTTTTCCTCTTCAAACTTTGCTTGGAGGGAAGCCTTCTCCTGTTGCGCAACCCTACGTTGATATATTACTTCCTCTTGTGATTGCTTCAGGGCCACTGTGGCCTGTTCTATTTCTTCCTGCATGTGACGAAGGCGAACTTCAGTGGCATCAACTATTTTGTGGAGTTGGGCAGGCTCATCTCCCAACTTCGTTTCATCTGATGGTGGGGGCGCAGTGGACGTTGCGCAGCTGGATTGAAGGGATTGTTGGACACCCCTTAGCCCTGTATCAATTCTATCATACATAGCCTTTTATTTTTCTTCGGTTCTTAACAAAATATCTTCCGAGGTGTCTGGCACAGTTGTGATAATGAAGTCAAATTCATCCACCATGAGCACAGTCTGTAGCTTCGGCTTACTAGCATTGGATTTCTTCCGTGATGTAGGTTTCGTGGGGGGAACCTTTCTTTTCTTCAGTGGATGTGCATCATCAGGGGGATTATGTGGCGGTGTTAATTCACCTTGCTTTTGCTTATCTTCTTCCCCTTATTTCTCTTCTTTGTCCACTTCTTCACCACCTCCTTTACTAGGTGAGTCTAAAGTAGTTTCTTCTGAGACAATGTCCAGTTGTTGTACCTCTTCTTTCTTTTTCTCCCTGCTACTGCTGGGTGCATCATACTCTTCGCGGGTAACCACCGGGTTTCCAATGAGTTCTGGGTCGGACAGTTCCACCTGGTCGATTGGTATAAGGTACTCTGTAGGCCATTCCTTAGTGATCTCCTCTAGATCTTCCTCGGTGATCTTATAGTATTACTGCAACTCTTCTTTACTCTCGTCTACAGGCACAGTGATATATATAAAATGCCTATCTGCGCGAAAGTTCATCAGGGGCATGAATCTGTCCAGAGTGTTCGGTGTCATATGGGGGAACGAATTAATATCCCATTTCAGCTGCAAATAGTAGGTATGGAATACTGCATTCAACTGCCACTATTTTCCCATATCGCTCAAATACCAGAGTGTGGTAAAATTTGTAGCAAGCAGCTCAAACGGCTCAATGTTAGGGAAGGTCGCACCTTCTGACATCTCCCAAGCTGTAAATGCGACAAGGATTAGGATCCAGCTAAAGTGGAACTCATAGCCCTGATCCTGAGCTTCACAGAAATCCACTTCTAGCTGGTTGACTAAGTAACTAGCCCAGTTCATCTTTAATCCCTCCACGCACTTTCCCGCGAGGTCAACGAAAAACCCTGTGACCTGCGTGGGTATGTTCTTCCTTACTAGCTTACCAACGATCAACTGGAAAGCAAGGCACATTGCGCCATTCTGAATGGAGACTACCTTGTAGCCTCGCCTTCCCTTCCCTTCTTTACATCACCATAAGTATCTTTAATCCTCTGTGCCAGGACTCGATGTGCAGCCTTCCCTGGGTAAAAGTCTTGTGGGTCGGGTCCCTGCATACTTAGGCCGGTGATCCTATGGATCAGCGCCAGATTGACGGTGATGCATCTGTCTAGCCATAAGTAATCGTCGTCGAAGCATGATAGCATGAGTTTAACGCACGCGTTAACCTCCTGGTGCCTTCCAAAATGTGGGATTTTCTTTACGTTCAGGATAGTGGACTAAGCGATGTTCATGGTCCATGGTTGGGGAATGATTTTCAATTTCTTTCCCTTTGTCTTGGTCAAGTACTTGTGAGACATGAGCATGCCATAGGTCTTGCGGTCTCCTAGATTATAGTCACTGATATTCAGAGTTGGAATTCTCTCCAATTGTAGTCTGGCTGCGCATATCCCCTTCGAGAGGTACGTCGTGATAATTGTGTCGTCGAAATCCCTCGGGACACTATCACGACTCACCACATCGGCCAGAGGTGGGATGTAGTCGGGAAGGATGGATGGGATTAACTTTGCGTTTGCCAAGTCATCTCGATGCTTGGTTCTTTTCTCATATGTGACTCAAGATGGTCTAGATCCGTGAAAAGTCGATGGGGAGGCTTGCATTCCTCTCGTCGATGAGGCTTGAACTCCTATGGAGATCACTCTCTGTCATTAGATCGATTAAAATTTCGTCTACTGACTTTTCCACAACACTAAGCTCATCCAACATGCATGCTCGAGATCGGATATCTCAAGTTGATGAACAATTTCTCAATGCAATAGAATAGATGACAAAGTCTCAATAAGCACAACACAATAACAAAGAGTTCTCTAGTTGGTTCGGATACAATTCGTGAAAGTATGCTCAGTGCAACAATTGATAGGATAAGTAGACATCGATGTAACAGATCCTTCCAACAGACAAGAAGCCTTCATCAATGCAGTTATGTCTGTTACGGCGCGGTTCCAACGATCTGATGGTGAGCTTGTTGGTCATAAATGTTGTTCTAACCATTCAGGGACATCAATCTAATGGTTATAATGCCTCCAACGGTCATATCGCTTTGCCATGACAAATTGCCAATCTGAGTTTCTCTGATATTCCGGTGAAGTTTGAATTATGGAAACCTTCCTTCTGTGAAGTCTTCTCTGGAACTTCCTATAATTTCTCCAACTTTTATTTCTTCTTGCTGAGCTTTCTAGCCTTCTTCCCTGTGATCTATGTTACTCGATTCCTCTTCCCATTCTGATTCTTATCTCCTCTTGACATAGTAACTTCGCTTTTTTTATGGTCTTTCGTAGGGTTCAAGGTCAATACTTCTTCTCTGTATGGGATAGGTGCTTTATTTTCTCACGTTCTTTCAACTTTGACACCCAAGTCTCTAGTCTTTGACCTGTTCTCCATTTCTTCTATCAAGTGTGTTATTCTCCTCGTCATGAAATATTTTAATGCTTGCTTTTTCTGTTCTAGGGCTTCTTCTTCTTTTCTCTGGATCTGATCTTTCTCAATCCAGGGTTTTACTAGAAATAAATCAAATGGGGCGTTGTTCTCAACAAATTTAATAATCTCAAATTCTTCATTTGTCGAAGTTCCATGAGCACTTATATCTATCTGTGTAAGTCTTCCACATAGGGTTATTAAGTTTTCTCTAAATAATCCTATTCCTCCCAGTGAAGGAACCATAGCAGGCTTTCCTAAAATTTCCCAAGTTCTTTCTATCATAACATTCACCTGTGTTTCCTCGTCCAAAACAAAGTCTATGTTGAAGTCTCATATTCTTGCTTCTATGCATTCCTTGTCTTTTAAGATCTCTAATAGATTGATGTCTCTATGATCATTTAGGGTTTATTTTATTTCTCACAATACAGTTTCTAATCCTTTCTGGGGTTCTACCATAATCTTAATTTCTGAGTCTTTCTCATGTTTATCTTGTTCCATATTCATTCTTTCAAGTTTAGCAATCATTCTAGGGAAATCCAGAACTTCATGGTCCATAGATTTACAACAAAGACAACTAGGTCGTCTATTAGGGCAATCATTAGCAAGATGGCCTAGTCTTCTACAACTGTAACAAAGGGTTAATCCTCTCTTTTTCTTAAATGATCCTTAGCCTTTCTTGTATTGCGCACTAGGATCATAGTAACTAACCTACAGAAAATTATTCCTAGGATCCTGCATCCATTTGTTAGTCTAAACATTCTTTCTATGCATAGGAAAAACATATATTTCATTATTTCAATCAGATCTATTCATATCAAACATTCTTTCTTCTAATTGTACCCTAGTTTTCAGACTAGGACTAGATTTATCAAACATAGCTAGATCCATACTTTTGAAACAAAAATTTCCACTTATCTTACCTTTAACGAAGCACAAAGTTTTCAGATCTTAACTCTGTTCTTTGGATCATACTTCTTTTCTTAGCAAAGAGATTTCACAAGTCAAGTATAATACTGCACACTAAAGCAACAGATCTATGCATAGATATTTCTTTCTTTTCCTCAGTTCCCAGCAATCACAGTTTCACATCCCGGCAATGGAACCATTTGTTGGAACAAGGGCATACCTAGGGTTCAACGCTTCAACAATGCACCAACAAAACCCTAATGACCATCCCTTTCGGCAACACCTGCAAAGTAGATGAAGTCTCACCCGAGGTAGAGGCAGGGGTGGTTGTAGGACTCTAGTGTCTGCAACCTTAGCTGAGACATAGATATGTGATTACAATACTCTAACAAAACACTCAACAGTTACCATTCATCAGTATTTAACTAGTATTTACTTCGTAGATAAAAACCCTAATTACAAAGTAACACAATACTCAACCATATCCACACATCTAAGCGCTTAGCATAAAAAAACATATCATATCTAGCATTCATTCACATCATTGAGCACTAAGTTATTATATTAGATGCTTCTAACATTCATAAAGATAACAACACTAAGCATAAATCACATCAAAGGCACAAAGAAATAATCGAAATGCACAAAGCAACCATAACACACGATATACATGGTTCACCCCCAGCCTAGGGCTACGTCCACCAACTCTTCTCTTCTTTATTATCTTCTTCTCAAGCTTCTTACAACCACATAGCATCAAAATCCTACTCCGCAGAGGACAAGAGATTTGCACGCACCTTGCCATATCCTCCTTCCTTGAGCTAAGTTAAAACACAAATCCCTTACACAATCTCTTAAAGTTACTTTCACTTAGCCTTGTAAGTCTCACACAATATGCACAAAGAAATTACAACTCACTTGCACTTAGCACGTTGGCCTTCACTTTCCCTTAGCACCTAGCATCACACACCCCCGCAGACACCTTACTTACATCGCTTAGCCTTCTATTTATACATTACAAAGTGGGCCTAAACATGGGTAAACCCATGGGCCGACATCCCCATACCCATTACATAAGCCCAAAACCCAAAAATCCCTAAAAAGGGGCCGAGATCCTGCGATCTCCAGTTTGGCTTGCGCTCTGCCTTCAACAGTCTGTCGAAGTCCCAAAATACATCAAACCTGACCAAGGATCTCCAAAACTTGGTCAAGGGCCAACAATTGGTGTTCATTTTGAACATTGGGGAGATGGAATAGAACTGATAGCTTAGATTCATTGGGGTTTTTGGTCGAAAATTTCTATGGAAATTATCCAAGGCAAATCGCCAACAACCGATGGTCAAGTCAACTGAAATGGTGAAGATTTGGTTCTGTTAAAGGACATATATGACCTTCGATGACCGATAATCAGTGTCGGCTGAATCCTGCAAAGAATTTTCAATCACTAACAAGAATCGTTGATGGTTGAAGGGTCAGTGGTTGGACATCCGTCGATTCGACAAAGTGTTTCAAGTCAAGCAACAAAGGTTGTCGATGGTTGAGTGTCAGCCAATTCAGCGAAGTGTTTGGGTCATCCAAGAGAACCGATCAATGGGGGGAAGGAGGGTGATGATGCATCATGCCACGTGTCATGCAACATCATCACCCATGTGTCATGCCACGTCAGCCAACAAAAGTGGTCAATGGTCAGGTTGACCGATATGGGAAAGTGTTTTCGACCATCATCGGGGATCGTCGATTGTCGATGGACCGATGGTCTGGCATCGGTCAAATCAGTAAGGAGTTCCATTCACCAGCAAATATCGTTGACGGTCGACAGTCGAATCGATTGATTTAGATTTGTGTGCAAATCGATTGTCAGGAGAATGGATTGATGGCTAACAGTCGCATCGATGGATCGGGGAAAGTGCGGTGCGCTCCCAAGGGAGAACGTCAATCATCGATGGTCGATGTAGCATGGATCAAAGACTTAGATTCCATACAATTTGAGATGAACGGTTCATATTTAAGGGGTTGTTATAGTAGAAAAATAATCAATTTTATGCGAATTTTAGTGGTTTTTGAAGGTCACTAACTTGTGGAGCATTTTTTAAGCTCTAAACGACATTTTTAGCCAATAAAAACACATGAGAACAGAGTGTATCAATATACATTTTTTCTCTATAACTCAAATAAAATAACTTGAGAGAGTTATCCAATGCATTAAACAGTTCACAAGATGGAGCTCATATGAGGAAGTTACAACCAAATCAGCGAGGGTAAAATTGTGGCACCAATTTTACTTCCAGAGGGCATAAATCCATGCTAAAAAGTCCATTTGGCACACAAGAGTTGTTGATAGTAATATTGTGACCCACAAAATCCATTGGTAGAGTCATATTTTGGTTATGAGTACCTGAAAATGTGTTGGAAGATAAATAAGACACCTGTAGCATACATGGGTAAATTGGGTAAAACAATGTAAACTTCTTTAGACCATAACTTTCATCTTGAAGCTCGGATTTGAGAAAAACAATATTCATTGGAAAGGTATTGAGGATTAGAAGAAATATATCCACCCATAATTTTGAATGGGACAATGAAAATTCTCATAAATCACTAAATATATTTATGTAGCAGTAAAAGAGTGGAAATTGCAACGTGTAAATGTTGTAACTTTTTTCTCAGAACTCATATTGAGGCATGAGTATAGTCGTTGGAAAGATGTTTTATAGAGGAATGCATCTAAGGAATTATAATTTTGATTCAGTGCATTATTTCCTCCATAAATTGAAGAATAAATAACATATATTATAATGGATGGAATGTTTTATGCTATGCATGTTTCTAATAGTAATTATTGCATGCACATTTCTTGCAGAATTAAAGGTACAGGAAAACAACGTTGGTTCTTATATGAGGAATGGAGTTATGGAATATTATCAAGGATCTTATAGCCATGGGGAATAAATTATAGGTCTGCATGTTTGCATGGGAAATGTTGAGACAAAGTCAAATGGAAAAAGAGATAGGCAGGAGCCTGTCACTATGAGAATCCTGCATAGGAAAGTGTAGAGCTATAGAGTTGATAATCAAAGTATTATAAAGTTCAGGAAGAGATAATTTAGAGATTAAATATGTTGCATAAGAAATTCAACAAATATTCTGGCACTAAGCAAGAAACTAGTGCTAGGAAAGTGTTAACATCTAGATCCCATAGAAAAATGGATGATCATGGAAATGATAGGAAATCAAGGAGCATGAGAAGGCGCCATCATTATCCAAGGTAGTTCACTGGAATAAATCATTCAAGTTCAGGGCCAAGGAGCATCCCAAGTGTGTCTCATGTTCGGAGGAAAGAGAGAAGGCTTGAAGTAGACATCTTACAAGGTGAACTCAGGAAGATCAAGCCACCTGCTTTCAATAGTGAGCACAGGAAAGGAGAAGAGGTTGAGTCCTGGATATTAGAAATGAAGAAATATTTCTAGGTGCATGATTACCCCTCTTGGGTAGAAACTATAATTTCCACCTACCACTTGCAAAGAAAGGTAGTCATGTGGTGGGATCAGCTTAATCAATCTAAGAACCTCGATGAGAAGAGGATCTCATGGAGGCAGTTCAAAGGATATTTCTAAGAGAAATATTTTTCTGAGCATTACTATGAAAGAAAGATGAAAGATTTATTTGAACTCAAATTGGGAACCGTGACAATGGAGGAATATGAGATTAATTTTTTTTCTAAGAGAAATATTTTTCTGAGCATTACTATGAAAGAAAGATGAAAGATTTATTTGAACTCAAATTGGGAACCGTGACAATGGAGGAATATGAGATTAATTTTTTTTAATTGTTGAAGTATGTTGACTTCATCCGGGATGAGAAGGTCAAAATACAAAGGTTTCTAAGTGAGTTACCCTCTTTCTATAGTAACAAAATATAATATGATAACCCCAAGAATTTTGAGGAAACCATAAGGAGAGCAAGACATCTTTATGACCAAAGCACAGGAAGACCAATTTTACAAAAGGATTGGAATGACAAGATAGAAGGGAAAAAAGATCAAAGGTGGAAAGGTTTTAAGCCACCCTTTTCAGTAATAATTCTCAAGGAAATCAGCCCAAAATGAAAACAAGGTTGTAGAATATTTTGGGATAAGTCCAAAGCAGTAGCCTGTACAATGTTGGGGATGCGAGGGAAATCATTTATATAGGAATTTCCCTCACAAAGGAAAAATAATGAGGATTGTCCACAACATTCAGGAGGTTGAAACAATGGAAGACATGGCAGGAAGCATGCCAAGGTTTTATGCAACCTTGAACAACAAGCAAGATGAATATCAATCCCCCAAGATTGAAGTGGAAGGTAAGATCAATAATGATCCCATAACAATTTTAATTGATTTTGGAGCTAGCCATAGTTACATAAATGCTAACATTGTTGAAAGATTTCACTTGCAAAAAAGTAAGCATAAGAAATCTTGTTTAGTTCAGTTATCCACGGGGGATAAGAGCAAAATCAATGAGTTGGTTAAAGACTACTTGATAGACATGAATGGACTCAACACAAAGGTAGATGTAAATATCATACCCTTGGGTTCATATGACTTTCTAATTGGCATGGATTGGTTGGAGAAACACCATGTTGTCCTAGACTGTTACAACAAGACAATCACATGTCTTGATGAAGAAGGGAAACAAGGAAAGATTCAAGGTATTCCAAGAGTTGTAGTTGTTAGAGATATTTCAGCTATGCAATTGAAGAAGAGTTTTAGGAAGGAATGTTGGATTTTTGCAACTAACATGGAAGAGGTAACCAAAGATAAAGTAAAAGCATTGAAGACCATTCGATCTTGAGGGATTTTGAAGACATTTTTAGAGAAATCCTAGGATTACCACCAAAAGGAGACATTAATTTCTTTATTGATTTGGTGTCAGGAGTTTCCCCAGTTTCCAAGACATCATAGGTAATGGGTATGGCATAATTGAAAGAGTTGCATATGTAACTTGAAAAGTTGTTAAAGAAGGGGTATATATGCCCAAGTGTTTCACCTTGGGGAGCCCCAGTTCTATTTGTAAAGAAGAAAGATGGAACCTTAAGGTTGTTTATTGATTTCAGAAAGCTTAATAAAGTTACCATAAAGGACAAATATTATTTTCCAAGAATTAATGATTTGTTTGATCAATTGAAAGGTAAAAGAATATTTTCCAAGATTGACTTGAGATCAGGCTATCATCAAGTGAGGATTAAGGAAGAATACATTAGCAAGAAGACATTCAGGACAAGATGTGGGCATTATAAATTCACGATAGTGCCATTTAGACTATCAAATTCCCCATCAGTATTTATGTTCATGATAAATGGAGTGTTCACGGAGTACTTGGACAAGTTTTTGATTGTGTTCCTAGATGACATACTTATCTACTCTAAGTCAAAAGAGGAACATGAGAAGAATTTCAAAATAGTGTTGCAAGATTTAAGAAAGCATAAATTGTATGTTAAGCTAAGTAAGTGTATCTTTTACCAAAATAAGATTCACTACTTGGGGCATATAATTTCAGCAGCAGGGATAACAATGGATCCTAAAGAGATAAAGGCCATTAGGGGATGGTTAGTGCCAAAGAATGTTACATATGTTAGATCATTCATGGTTCTTGTCGGTTATTACCAAAGATTCATAAAAGGATTTTTGAATATTGCAATCTCAATCATTTCTTTGCAAAAGAAGGGAGTGAAGTTTGAATATACTTCCAAGTGTGAAGAGAGTTTTCATCAGTTGAAGGAAATATTGACAAGTGCGTCAATACTGAAGATTGCAGATCCAAATGAAGATTTTGTTGTGTGCACCGATGCATGCAAAGAAGGGAACTATAGAGTTCTCAATCAAAAGGATCATGTGGTATGCTATGAGTCTGGAAAATTAAAAAAAAAAATGAAATAAATTATGCTACCCATGATCTAGAGTTAGCAGCAATTGCACATGCATTAAAAACGTGGAGAAATTACCTTATGGGGAATAAATTTGAGCTAAGGATAGACCACTATGGTCTGAAGAATTTGTTTGGATAGCCAACACTAAATTCTAGAGGAACTAGATGGTTGGAATTTCTGAGTGAATGACTTCAAAATTAAGCATATAAAGGGAAAAGAAAATCAAGTGGTTGATGCACTCAGCATTTGGGAACATGAGAAGCACATTGAAGCCATTAACATGTACAGAACAGATCTGAAAGATAAAATTATTGCAACAATAAATTCATATCAACATTATCGAAAAGTAAAACAAATACTACACTAAGGTAATTTTCAGCAAAAATTTAATTCTTCTGAGCTGAAAGAAGATGGAGTTCTCATGTACAAGGGTAAATTATATGTGTCGGATTCCAGTGAGATGAAAAATGTAGTTTTGAAGGAAATGTATAATGTTTCATATGTTGGACACCAAAGATATCAGAAGAAAATTGCAGTTGTAAGAAGCCAATTCTTTTGGCTGGGGATGGAGAAGGAGGTGGCTAATTACATAGCAATATGTCTAGAAAGTTAAAAGGTGAAGACAGAGCATAGACACCCAACAAGTTCACTACAACTATTTCCCATTCTGGAATGTAAGTGGGAAGTTTTCATAGTTGATTTTATTACAAAGTTGTCCAAAACAATGAAGCATCATGAATTCATCATGGTGGTGGTTGATAAGTTAACTAAGGAAACACATTTTTTCTGGTAAATACTACATAGAAGGAAAAAAACATTGCAGAAATATATATGAAGGAAGTTTTCAGGCTACATTGAGTGCCTAAAGCGATAGCTTCATATAGAGATCCAAAGTTTACTTTCAATTTTTGGAAAGGTTTGTTCAAGATTTTGGAACAAGTTTAAATCTTAGTGCAGTGTATCATCTAGAGTCGGATGGGAAAACAAAGAGGACTAATAGGATAATTGAGGACAAGCTTAGAATTTATGTGATGAATCAACCATCAAAGTGGGAAGATTATATTCATTTAGTTGAATTCTCCTACAACAATTAGTATCAGGCCTCATTGAAAATGAGTCTATTTGAGACATTGTATGGAAGAAAATGTAACACACCCGTGAGTTGGGATAATCTAGTAGACAAAGTGGTTATTGGGCCAGAATTGTTAAAGGAAATGGAAGAGAAGATGACAAAGATAGAACATAATTTAAAGGTTGCCTAGGATAGACATAAAATTTATGCAGAAAAAAATAGAGTATTTAGATATTTTAGAGTGGGAGAACATGTGTTTTTGAAAGTTAAGGAAAAGAGAAGCTCACTAAAATTAGGAAGTTGCCTGAACTTGAAAGTGAGATATTGTGGGACTTTTGAAATATTAGAAAATATAGGGTCAATTGCATATATGATCGCATTTCCTACATCCATGAGAGTGCATAATGTATTTCACATGTCATTATTAAAAAAATATGTGCCTGAACCTAACCACATAATTGATTGAATGTGATCCAGGTGGAGCACGAAGGAGATTTCTGGGTGGAACCAGTATGCATCCTGGATCGAAAATTCAAAGTTCTTAGGAAAAAATCCATAGGGATGGTAAAGGTTCAATGGAATTATTACAGTCATGAAGATACTACATGGGAGCATGAAGAAAACATGCAAGAGGAATACCCGCAAATTCTTGACAGTTTTGAAGAAGACATAATGCAACACTCCATTTTGAGTAGCTAGAATTTTGGAACCACATCTCAGAGTCCTAGTCAACTGCGTTGGGGGGATGATAAAAGAACAACTCATTCCTTGGGTTAGCCCTGATAAACAAATGGTACATCCTTTGGGTTATCTCTGGTAAATGAATGGTGCATTCAATGGGTCGGCGAGTTGAGAGAAAAAGGAAATTATAGTTGGAACTATTGTTGGAGTTGTAATATTGTTGAATTTTATTTTCTAAGTATTGTGATGTAAATTTTCATATATGTATATCGGAATAGTGTGCACCAAGTACAACACACAATTGTAGGGGAGGGGGAATGTAACATCCCCACTATAATCCCCAATTTAATTATTTTTTATGTAGATATAATGTGTGGCTACAGCCGAAACGATGTAATATGCGAATTTTATTTATATGTTTTTAATATAAAATGTGATGGGGGACATGGATAGAGATGGGGGTTGAATTAGTCCATAAGAGAGTTGAGTGTCTAGGATAATTTCCAAGAGGGGTCCAAGGAGTAATTACCCATGAATATTAATCCAACCCACTTTCCTAATTTTTTTATTTGTATATGAACCTTCCAATTTTTTGATTGAGTCTTCCCAAAGCCAATCATTGAATACATGTAAGAGGATGGGTGTGAGTGGTCACATCCCAAAGTTATTGGGCAGGTGGGTATTGATTACAATCAGCTTGGGTAAGAGTGTGAGTCGAGAAAGGAAATACAAAAAGAGGAAATGTGTATGGATTGGAACAACAGTTTTACACATTGAGTTTTTGTGTATGAGGAGCAAGTAGAAAGGAAAAAACAATACCTTGGAGCTAGTGCAGCCATGGAGGGAGAATTATAGAGCATGTTGGAGTGTAATTGGAGCGAATTGGAGCTAGAAATTGAAGAGTCAGGTTGTCAATCCCGGAGAGTGAACTCCTAGGCGATTTTCACTAAAACAACAAGTGTTTGTTATTATTTTTTGGTATTTTTTCCCAACAGGAAGTTCCCTTGAGTTGCCAACTGAGAGATTCCTAGATACATGTCCCAGAGAAACCTTGATAAACGAATGGGACACCTGAGGGATAGAGATCAGTGAAGGGGTACATTCCATGGGTTGGAAAAGTTAAGAGAAAGAGAGCTGGTGGAAAATCAGGATAGATGTAGGCAGGTATCAGTGGGTTGTGAGTTTATGAGTTGTGAGTGGACTGTGAGAGACCACTCTCTTTTATGGATTACTAGCCTCATCTCGGGGGTGACTGGTTGTTGAGATTTGGAATAGAACGTCTATAGTTTGGTGGAACATCGTTCCCAAGCAGTTGGTTGCATAATAGAATTAAAAGATAAGTGTTTTATCTTGTTGATATGTTATTTTTGTGTATAAATTTTGTGCATGAACTCTGTGTATTTGAGACTAATTTATATGTTATTGTAATGAAGTTTATTAGCTTCATTCATGTGTATTTATCCTATTGTAGATGCATGTAATTAAATGGAAATAAACACTGGTTATTTATGGTTGTAACTCATAGCTGAAAGATATAGGAAATCAATTAGTTGTAAAAGAATTAAAATAGTTAACATAAATTTTGTTTTTAAGAGTTTTTCACACCGTAGAGTCTCTTGGTTGGTCTAGGTGACATTAAAGGACAAATTATTCATAATTGAAAGTCTTTAAAAATGAGAAGTTTACCTTTTTACATGTACATGCCTCCTCTGGAATGTCACCATCCAAGGAGCTTGAAGGCCCTTTGTTTATTAAGTGAACAACAATATCTACAGCATCTTCCTAAAACTGTAAGGGAAACCCTGCATGGAATATTATACTCCTTACACATTTCATTATTGCCGTGTTCATCCTTTCTTAGGCACCATTTTCTTATGGTGTTCTTGGAATTGTCTTCTCTCTACAAATCTCAAGGTGTGAATAGTAATTATCAAACTCCTTACTGCAGTATTCACCTCCATTGTCTAATATAAGACACTTCAACATTTTTTTGTTTCATTCTCAACCAAATATTTCAATTTCTTAAAAGTGTCAAAAACATCATATTTTTGTCAAATACAATAAACTCAAGTTTTCATAGTTGCATCATCAATAAAAGTAACACAATAAGGAAAGCCATCAAGAAATCATACATGAGCTAGTCCCCATACATCTGTATAGACAAGCTCTAACTTTTCACTCTTCTTTTTCTTTCTGACTCTGAGAAATATGACTCTCTTATATTTTCCATAAACACAGTGCTCACAAAAATTTAGATAAACTTATGTAAGATCTAGAAACAAATTCCTTTTGTGGAGTATTTTCATCCCATTCTCACTCATGTGTCCAATACTATTATGTCACAGTGTTGTATCCACTCTTGTAGAAGCTAAAGAGATAGATGAGTCATCATTACCAGCACATAAATACAATGTATTTATCTTCTCTCTTTTTTTATTACCAGTAATCATTTAGTGACCTTCCATGTCTTTTATGTAAATGTAGATATACATCCTTCACTTCCCAACTACCCCATTAAGATAAGATTTCTTCTCAAATTTGGAACATGTCTCACCTATTTCAACAATCAATGGTTCCCATTCTTTAACTTTATTTGTACATTATCCATTCCAAAAATTTTACATGGTTCATCATCACCCAAATAAACCTATCCAAAATCACCTACTTCCCAACTACCCCATTAAGATAAGATTTCTTCTCAAATTTGGAACATGTCTCACCTATTTCAACAACCATTGGTTCCCATTCTTTAACTTTATTTGTACATTATCCATTCCAAAAATTTTACATGGTTCATCATCACCCAAATAAACCTATCCAAAATCACCTTGAACTTAATCTTGAAAATATTTCTTATGGAGTGTGGCATGAAATGAAGCCCCTAAATATATTACCCAAGAATTAGTAATATTATCTAAATAAATAATCAAAGCATCTTATAACACATCACTTGTCACATTTGATTCCTAATTTTTCTCTTGTTGTCCATCTTCTTGTTTCTTTGAATATTTGCAGTATTTCTTCAAATATCCTTTCTTCTCACAATTCCAACACTCTAGCTTTCCTAGTTTGGATTTGGATATTCCCTTCCTATACTTTCCATGATCCCTTGGACTCTTTCCTCTTTCCCTTTGTCTTCCCTTATTCTCCACGATCAACACATTACTTGATGTCTCACACGTTTTTTTCATCGCATTTCCTCGCTAAAGATAACACCAACAACATCATCAAATGTCAGAGTGTTTGAACTAGAGACACAGTGTTGGCCCTTGACCAAGTTTTGGGAGTTTCATGGTCATGTTGACCTATTTTGGGACTTCGAAAGCCTGTCGAAGTAGGAGCGCAAGATGAAGTGGAGATCATGGGATCTCGGCCCCCTTTTGGGTTTTTGGGAATTTGTAACGGGAATGGGATGTCAACCCATGGGTTTACCCATGTTTAGGCCTATTTTGTATGTATAAAGAGAAGGATAGGAAATATAATAAAGGAGAGAATAGTACATCTATGTGATGTGAATGTATGCTAAGTGCGAGTAGAGTTTGTAATTGCTTTGTGCATCACTGTAAGAGACTTGCAGAGCTAAGTGCATATCCTTGTAGCGGATTGTGGAGAGCTTAGTGTTGTAGTGCAAGGAAGGAGGATCTAGTGAACTGCACAGATCTTTTGTCATGTGCGGAGTAACGATTTTGATGGATTTGTGCTTGTAATCGATTGATCGAAGACAATAAAGAAGAAGAATTGGTGGACGTAGACCTAGGGTGGGGGTGAACCACGTAAACACTGTGTTATGTGCTTTGTGCTTTGTCTTGATGCGTTCATATGTTATATGCTAATTGCTATGATATGTTTAGATAGATCTAGTTATGCTTTGTGCTTATTATATGTGAGAATGTTAGATCTGATCTAGATAGTCATGCTTAGTGCTTGATATGCTCAGTCTGATCCATTTGTATATTTTAAGTGCTTGAATACTGCGAAGCTCTGTTGTATCAGCGAAGTGAATAGTGATTACATATTAAGGAACTGATGGTGCTAAGAGCTGTATTAAGTATTATAATCACAGATCTGTATCCCAACTAAGGTTGCAAACACATGAGTCTTGCAACTGCCTCTACCTTGGGTGAGACTTCATATGCTTCGCAGGTGTTACTGAAAGGGCCGGTAGTTAGGGATTTGTTGGTGCGTTGTTGTAGCGTTGAACCTTGGGTCAACCCCTATGCCAACAAATGGTTCAGTTGTCGAGACTGAAACTGTGATTGTTGGGAACTGAGGAAGAAGAATCTTTGTGCAAAGAGTTGTGCCCTGGTGCATAGTGTTGTATCTAATTTATAAATCTTCGTGCTAAAGAAAGAATGTCAGATCTACAAGAAATAAGCTCGATCTGAAGAAAAGAAGATCATATATGAAGGAAAGAAGCAAGATTTGAATGCTTGGCACTCTAAAAAAGGTAAAAGTAATAATTTCTTATTAAAAGAGGTAAGATCTGCAAACCCTGTACTCTGATAAAGGTAAGAATAATTAAAAATTTTAGATCTGGAAGCTTTGTGCTCTGTAGAAGTAAGATAAGTAGAAATTTTTGTTAAGTAGAAGTAAGATAAGTAGAAATAAAAGAAGAGACATTCGCTCCTGTGGCTAGATACACTTCAATCAGGACCATCATAGCTCTTGCAGCTAAGATGAAGTGGAAGTTGCACCAGATGGACGTGAAGACAGCTTTCCTAAACGGTGTCATCGAAGAGGAAGTGTATA
>JZKD02S1676831.1:11499-30669 GCA_000966675.3 Picea glauca
CTAAATCCTTCCTTAGCAATTTTTTGTCTCCAAGACAACCAATTTGGACCTTAGCCCTCCTTCCCTCAGCTCTCAATTTGCATATGACCACGGCCATGACCCTGTGCTTAGCTGAAAAAAAGAACTTGTCCAGAGCTTCAGGACTTCGTAACTTTCAGCCAAGACCGGATCAATGATCCTCGTCCTCTTTCATAATCAATGATCGATATCCACTTAGGGACTCCGTGCTTTGGGAGTCTCAACTTTCCTTTCTTGCCTCCTCCCGGAACACTTTTACTCGTAGTTCATGATCTTTCGATGGGTTTCCCCCCATAGATCAGCAGCTGTGAATCGTTTCGGCTCTTCGGGCTTCGAAAGTTTCAAAATTTCCTCCTGCACCTTCTCCCAGAGTGATTTCACCCGAACTAGACAATCCTTTGACGTGTGTCTTCTAGAATCTACGATCAATATGTACTCCGACCTTCGGGAGTTTTCGACCAAATGCAACCTGTCACATATTTCCCCTCTGGAGTGTCCAGTCTTCGGACTGCATGATTTGTTGCCACATGGAGAAATACTGGAAGCGAACATGTGGCCCAATCAAGCGGGTGACACATGTCATGTTCTAACTGAATTTTCAATACTCCAAATGCTCAAAACTTACTGACACATGGCACACATCCAATGTTTCCACATCATCCTAGGTGACGTCCGCAAGCCACGTCACTTCGAGAATTCCAGGATCTGCATCACCTCTAGGTGATGTCATCGTGCCTCATCACTTCGGTTCTTGAGGCTTCAAGACTTCGAGAGTTTCCATACTAGCACACTTCCAATTCTCCTGAACTCTGAATTCCTGAACTAGTCAATCTGTAGCCATGTGTCCTTCTGGATCAGACAACTAAGATTCACTTCGGGTCTTCACCTGGATTCCACGTATCTACACCACATGTTCTCCTTAATCTGACGGTTGAGGCTTACTTCGGGTCTTCGAACTTCGGAAATATCAAATTTCAAAACTTATCTAGCCTCACTTGCTTTTATCTGAAGCCCTAGATCCGGTGACACATGGATCTCGATAGATCAATGGTTGAGATCCTTTTTGGTCCTTGGGTTTCGGAAATCTCAAACTTCAAACCTCCTTGAAGTACATGGCATTCCTCCGCGTATCCTCTTGAATCAGACGGTTGAGGCTTACTTCGGGCCTTCACCCGAAATCCATAGATTTACGCCATGTATTTTCTAGATCAGACAACCCATATTCACCTCAGACGATCCAACGCTTGAGATTTACTCCGGACGATATGGCGACTGAGATCTATTTCCGGTGATCGGAGATATCGATTTACTTCACCTTCCCGGGCTTCGGGAGTTTCAAATCTCAACTGAAAACCTCTCAAATAGATTTCTTCAGAGTTATTGATCTGCTGACATGTACCTCTTGGTTATCGACGGTCGGGATCTACTTTGGCTATTTGGAGTTTCGATGTTCAATCCCTAACATGTCACATCACTTACTTCCTTTCAATTTGCGAGGGCATGCATCAGTGGTTTGGAGTAACCCTCTTTTCGCCCTGCAATTCTCCTGACACTGACACGTAACCCCTTGGTGAAATCGTGGTTCTGATTGTGAGACCGCCTTGGTAAATTATCTCCCGTGCAACTTGGTTCCCCACAATGTCAGATGTTTGTTGATCTCTCTCTCTCCAATGGGATCTGACAGTGGTGACCTTAACCCTTACTTTCTTTTCATCGGATGACCCCTATTCACATTTCCTCCGATCCAAAGATCTTGGATCTCTCCTGATATTACAATGGTGATCACTCCCGAATTTGAAGGGGACAGTCACGATCCTTCGAACCCCTTACAACGGGTCTCTGGTGATCTAACACCTGCATATATTCTGCAATGCCATTCCTCCTGATCTTTTCAAATCCACAGTCAAAGTTCGATCTGTAACCACGAGACTCTGACCAACACCTATACCGACCTGGTGTTTCAACCAGAAGCTCTGATACCAAACTGTAACATACCAAGCCACCCACAGGTCGGGGCATGCTACCTTCAAGCCAACCCTTGGACTTCGTACTTTTACCGATACCTTCTTTAATTAATAAGAATGCATAAGATACAACATTTAGCGACATGGACAACAATATCTAGCAAGCATGCATAATCTAATATTTAGTTAACGATAATTAAAATACACAGCGGAATACATTCATACACAGATAATAAAATCACAACAAAGAGCACTTATATTTATAAAAAGGTGACACCAACTGGTTGCAGACCAAGGATGTTCCACCCAACCATAGACACCATTGCTCCAAATCTCAATAGCAGTGTCACCCCCGAGCCAGGGCTATGAACCCACAAAGACGATTCCAGAGTGTACTTGGGTTCCCAAACCAGTCAGCTCTCAAGCTCTCATAGGTTTCCCAGCACCCACAACAATCCAAGTACCCAGCTCTCTTCTACCCAACCTGTACCACCCAAGAGAATGGACCTCCACCCTTCTCTGCCATGCATTCCCTCAGGCAGTCCTTCTACTTTATTTTCGGGCCTCCAACACAACTGGTCCAGAATCTCAATGCTGGAACTCTGAGGACTCGCAGTTGTGAGAAAAACAGGGCACAAGCCAATTCGTCTCAGACATGCAGGCCTCAGGTCATGGCTGGATTTCACCAACAACCATTACAGCCAACTATCTCATGGCTAATTCTTAGCATTTCCTTTCCCTTTACCAATCCAAGACATAGGTCAGGATGGATCAATGGATGGGTAAATTAGTGCATGGAAGGGCATGAGGGAAAGAATAGTACAAAATGCAGAAGGGAAGGAGTGGATGAGCCAACGACCATCGACCAACGTCCAACCCCACAATCAGACCAGGGATGGGTTTAAGTATCTCTCGTGGGGAATCAAGAACCTTCTGGACTTCCCCAAGAATCTCACGTAACTGATCCCCTTCCTTAACAAAAAGGGTAATTAAAATAGGAATAAACACTTATCCCCTCAAGCCCCCTCTCTTGTGGAATCATAGACCCTATAACTCTAGTCCTTGTCCATCTAGCAGCCAGCCATGTATTTATTATTAATAATGATAAAAAAGACATTGCATGTCTTGGTCACATTGGCCTTTTAATAATTTTTTGGACACTCTGGCCTCTCAACATTGTAACAATACATTATTTAAAATGCGGGTTCAAAACCTGGGATGTTACAAGGTTAGAGAAATGACAATTACAACAATCAAACCTATATTTTTTTCTTCTAGTGTGTTGTTCTTCTGAATGCACTGAGATCCCTCTGGATCCATGACTTCAGCAAAAGGTTCCTTCGTTCTACAATTTACCCTCATGAAAATGATACAAATAATATATATACAAGTCCATACCTAAGGGTGCTGATATGATTTCTCCAATGGCACATGGCTGATCTTTGTCCTCTGACATCTTCATGAAGGAGGTAGTCACTGTGTCACCTTTTTGTATCACCCACAATAAGTCTTCCTTTGAAGTCTTGTCTTCCAGGAACTTGAATTTGCTTGATCCATCAAGATTATCTTCCATCATAGTTTTGTTCATCATAATTTTAGATTCTTCACAACCCCGTGTCCATTGGACTAGACTGAACTTATCAACAAAAGTGTTTATTGGCAGAACAGGGTTGAACTCTCTATCTCATAATATAATTAATATTAACCAGATTAATTATATTTACACTAATTATCAATTAAATTAAGGTGGGGTCGACCTGTACCCTTTACATTACAATTAGGGTTACAGGCATGTCTGATTCTTGAACAATATAGCAAGGGATCTCATACACCCACTAGTGCTCAACCACTAGGGGCACATCCATAGGGATGTCCATATCTCTTGGCTCACTACATTACACAAAAGAACCACTTCTTCACTAGTTCTCAGCCACTAGGATCACGTTCACCTGTGCTCATCCACAAGCACGTCCACTCAACAGATCTGCTTTCCCACTACATTACATAGGAGAGTCATCTGGATTTTCATCATCAAATCTTTGCTCAAAGGAGGCTAATACATCATTTTCATCTCTGTCTCATGAAAATGCACCCAGCACTTTGGGATTTCACATGTTCACCTTGTGCTTAGCCACAGGCACATCCAACTCTGCAGATCTCCTTTCTCACTGCATTAAACATGAGAATCATTTGAAGTTCTTCTCAACTCTCTATAAGGAAGAGGTCATCTCTACATTCCATCTCTGTCTCAGATATGAACCACACACCCCTCTCAGAGGCTCTCTCTTAGGTTTGTGTCCTGTAGAATGTCTCACATAGCTGTAATCATCAACAATACGTTGGTTCATCCTAAGTATGTTGTGCAGTTGATTTAGATGCAATGTCTGGCTTCAAGAATTATTTTCTAGCTTGTTGGAATATCCCCTTTTTGTTCTACGCATCAAACTACTTTTGTGGTTCAGCATTCTTCTTCACTCATTGGTGTTGTGTTGGATCTTGTCTTACTGCGTTATTTCCTTTCTTGGTTCCTTTGCACGTAACTATGTTGATATTTCTTTTTTCATCCCTTGCTTCTGCAGAAATCCACTAAACATTCTAATTGTTCTGATTTCTCTTTTCTTGGATCTTCCCCAATATTGTCGGACAGTCTTTTGTATCATGATCTGATGCGCGACAATACATACATGTCACAGGTGGAAGTGGACATTCTCTTGCATTGTGTCCTATTTTTTTACAGTTGTGACATACCACCGGTCCTCTACCTCTTCCAAAGCCTCCTCTTCCTCATCCTCCACCTATGTAGCCAGCTCGATCTCCTCGCGGTACGTTGTACTAGGGCACCTGGCTATACTGCACGGGATTATACTGTGGCTGCGTGGTATTGTACTGTGGCTACACAGTGTTATATTGTTGTGGTGCAATGTTATATGGGGTTAGTACTTGGTTGAATTGTGGTGTAGCTTGCCCTGTCATCATCTTTGCCTTCACCCTATAGGTATATGATGTGTGTTCCCTCATCAACTCCATTGCCCGATAATCTTTATCATCATGGCCTGTTGACTTGCAAAAGTTGCAATATGAACTCTTAGGCATTGTCTAGTATTTCTTCATCATTGGACAATGATATGGATCATGCCCCTATGTCTTACAGATCTCACACCATAGTCCTCCTAATGGAAAAGGGTTTGGCAGTCCTTTTGTAATGTACTGTGCAAATGTTGGGCATCCATTCTTGTGGTGTCCTTATGTCCTACATGTGGTACACCAAACAACTTCTCTTTTGTCCTTACCCTTGTTCTAGTTTAGTTGAAATTTTAAATTCTTCAGATCCTCCTTCATCTCCTCCATGTCTGGATCTGTCTTTAGCTATTGGTTATCTTCCAGTTGTAGGGTTGCCTGCAGAGCCTCTACCTGAGTTTGATACTTTTGTTGTCTCAAAGGGTACTTCAAGTGTGGTAGCAGGGAAATGACAAATAGATGCATATGTTGCATGTCTATCGTGACATATTTTAGCTTTCCCTTCAATCGTTTGAATATCTAGTCAACTCCCACACAGATTCTCCTGGTTTCTGTCTTATATCTATCATCTCATTCATGTATTGATCCTTTGATCTGGGCTTCTGGAATTCATTTATCAATGGCTTCTTAATATCCATAATCATTTTGGTTGTCCCTGGTAGACTATTTACGGCTAAGCTCATGTACCAAACCAATGTGTGGTCTCTTAGCGTGATGGCTAACTATGCAAGTTTAGTGCCCTCATCCGTGATCTATTTTGCTTCCCAAATATTTTCACAAATGAATAAGTGCTTCTCAGGGTCCTCTGACGCCTCTCCCTTGAATTCTAATAATCTAATGGTGGGATCATGCCCTGCAATCCTGAATGTTGAACTACTACCTCTACGTGGTGTATATATTTGGCTACCACTTCCTGAACTAGCTCCTCTAGTTGTTGCTCCTTGACTAGATGTACTTCCTATTGTCTTCCTTCTAAAATTTGGTTGTCTAAATGATGGTGTTCTTATTGGTGTATTAGTCGCACATGGGTTTATGGGTTCCACACTGACACTGATATGGATAGGAGTGATTCCTTATGTCTCTTTTCTTGGACCTCTTGTATTCCTTTCGTATGTCCTGCGCGGGATTTCTTCAATTTGCTCCACAACCTGGAGATCCTCTACCTCTTCTTCATCACTTACCAAGCCTTCCCTCATGGCTATGGCTCTCTTTTTGTTGTTCATCTTATATTGGTAGGGTACTCAACTTTGCATTCTTCTATTTGTTTCCATGATCTGCTTGATCTAGTCTTCCTCCATCATGATTAGATTTAAGGCCTCCTCCTTGTTTCCTCTATCCATTTCTTCCTCCATTTCTATGTCTCTTGTCAGTGCTTCCTCCCTTCTCCCATGCACGCATGGAATTTTAGTTGTCTGAGGCCATTGTCATTACACCCTTGTTATATAGTAATATCTTAATGGAAGTATACAATGATCTGATATACCTACCTTGAGGTCCCTTCAAGAACTCTTGCTCTGTTGCGCTATAAGACTTCACAGTATCTACTGCAAATTATGTGATAAATCATGCAAAAATGTTGTCTAACCAGAAATATATTGCGCACATAAATTTATTGTCAACTTTTTGTAAGTGCGCGATCTCTGTAGGATTCCACTCTAGCTATCTTATCCGATTTATAGGGTGGTTTTCTTTCAACCTCAATATCCACTCCTGCAACACATGTGGGAAATCACAAAAAAATACTTCATAAAAATTGATGAATACGTACTTGTCTAGGTATTTGCGCATTGTTAACTTCAGGTTTCTGTTATATTTCTGCACAAACTCCAGCTCCTTTGTTTTCAACAAACTCTCGATTTTTTCCTTCGTTGGGTTCCATGGTCTCAACATCCCCTTTTATATTCTCATTCTTTTAACGTTTTTATCGCCAGATCTTATATTCTTTTTACGCTTCTTCAGCAAATCTTAATCACTCAATCCCATTTTGTTCCAACTGGCAATGGAACCATTTGTTGGTTTTATAACTACTTTTATCTTACCTTGTTTTCATAAGTCAACCCAAGTTTAGATTTAACAAGCTTCCAACAAAATCCCTCTAAAACTATTGGCCCTCATGGTAAACCAGAACGCAGCGCAATACACAAGGTGCACTGCGCGGTCTCACCCGAGATAGTTCTATGGGTGGTTGCAATACTCAGATGATTGAAGCCTAGGAATAAGTGGAGATTTGTAATATTCACTTGTGATCTTTATTTATTTAGTCTAAGGTCTTAATTACTCAATCACTCTTACTCATGCATGTGGAATATTAGATCTAACTAGTTCCTTCATTCATTTATCTAGCATTTAATCATTAACAACAATGGAGATGCATAACATTCAATCATATAACACGAGTTTTACCATGCTTCACCCCCTCCTAGGCTACGTCCACAAAGATTCACCTCTCAACCTCTTTTATTATGTATTAGCAAGGTATCGCGTCGTGCGCGTTTACAATCTTGGATCCTACAATCTCAACATGCTTCCCAATCCCAATGAGGCTGACTAGATCGCACCATGCTTCACATCCTATGATTTGACCCTCGGGATCGAGTTGCTTGACTCCTCTCTAGCTCACCAGCTTACAAAATGTTGCAGTTCTAGTCTTTCTCATTCTTCTCTCTGTATCTCTCTATCGATTCATCAGGGGGTCTCTCCTAGACCTCCTAAGTGCTAATTATACATACTCTTGGCTTTTCAGCCATTACAATGTCATGAAAAAATCCTAACCCTAGTGTAGTTAGGTCTCCCTTGCATGCACGCCTCGCATGCTTCCCTCGCACATGTTGTTTTTTTATTCCAGCTGCATTTTCATCCACTTCGTTCTTTTCTCTCCAAAAATGGTATTTTCCCCAAAATGAGCCTTCACCCAAAACCAATATTGATCCAAAAAGGATCCAGAGAAGGCTAAGAATAACTTAGAACTCACAGAGGCAACTTAGAACGCTCATAATGGCTCCAGCAGAAACAAAAAGGGAAAACATTCAAAGTTCCCAAAAATCAGTGAAAATGGCATGATCGTGAAGAGTGTATCGCAATCTTTCTAAAGGCACAGATGGCTCGTCAAATAGAGTTATGGTTTGAAATATATTCGCGGTCAAAGTTGCGGTCAAACATGGCAAGTCAAGAGGGGGGCACATCATCATCTGTACTATTGATGTCAACAGATGACATGGCAAGGTGACATCATCATGATGGATGTTAACATCATCATGCCACATGGAAGCACTGGAAGCTGCCACATGTCACCCACCAATGGGATTTTCAGGGGTCCATGTGGACCAGTAGGAAAATGTCATGTGGCACCTCCAAGTGACACCACATGGCACCACCGAGGAAGAACCATGTGTCACATACAGATTGATGGGGTGATTGACATTAGAATATAGCTGGACTAATCAATAGGCACCACGTGGACCAATCATCAGGCGACATGTGGCATCCCCGAAACATCCAATAATAACCCATGAATAGATTTCAAAAAATAAAAAGGTGGCGGGTCCGCCAAATCTAGCGGACTATGCCAATTTAGCAGCAGTTGGAAGGACTTCTAGCGACTCCGCTAAATTTTGAGGGAGTCAAATATATTGCAAATATATATGTTTAACCAACATACCAAAATGAAGTCTGTGGGATTCGACCCTGGAACCTCCATCGATGCCTAAGCCTTAACAAATCCGCCCATAACCAATGCGTCATGGGTACTGCTTGGTACATACACCCACGGTTAATAATTAAAATGTGCAATCCACCTAGAGTCAGAGAAGAGGAACAAACCGTATGACCTACAGGCAAGGATTTCGAGATGATACATTCATCATTGGAGGTTGCAGAGGGCATGAAAATCGAGACCGAATTCTTCTTGGGCCTAGGAGTGCCAGAGTCGAAGCGGAGTGTGGAGACAGTCATTTTTGGGTAATTCGATGCCACGAATTCAGTGGTGTTGTCTACTTTATGATCTAAGCATTATTTCTACAGCTTGATTTCAGACTGAGGTATATTTATGTATTTTCCAAATTCTTTTGATGAGTTAATGAAAGATCCTACCCATTTGAGAGCATGACCCGGAGACGTAGTCCGCCAGGGATGAACTCCGTTATCAATTTTTTGTGTTCAGATCTGATACTTATGTCTCTTCATTTTTTATTTTTCCCTTCTTTAATGGTGCACTTTAATTTATGCTCATTTAATACAATTCTTTATAAGTCACAATGAAAAGNCCTGCAGAGCCTCTACCTGAGTTTGATACTTTTGTTGTCTCAAAGGGTACTTCAAGTGTGGTAGCAGGGAAATGACAAATAGATGCATATGTTGCATGTCTATCGTGACATATTTTAGCTTTCCCTTCAATCGTTTGAATATCTAGTCAACTCCCACACAGATTCTCCTGGTTTCTGTCTTATATCTATCATCTCATTCATGTATTGATCCTTTGATCTGGGCTTCTGGAATTCATTTATCAATGGCTTCTTAATATCCATAATCATTTTGGTTGTCCCTGGTAGACTATTTACGGCTAAGCTCATGTACCAAACCAATGTGTGGTCTCTTAGCGTGATGGCTAACTATGCAAGTTTAGTGCCCTCATCCGTGATCTATTTTGCTTCCCAAATATTTTCACAAATGAATAAGTGCTTCTCAGGGTCCTCTGACGCCTCTCCCTTGAATTCTAATAATCTAATGGTGGGATCATGCCCTGCAATCCTGAATGTTGAACTACTACCTCTACGTGGTGTATATATTTGGCTACCACTTCCTGAACTAGCTCCTCTAGTTGTTGCTCCTTGACTAGATGTACTTCCTATTGTCTTCCTTCTAAAATTTGGTTGTCTAAATGATGGTGTTCTTATTGGTGTATTAGTCGCACATGGGTTTATGGGTTCCACACTGACACTGATATGGATAGGAGTGATTCCTTATGTCTCTTTTCTTGGACCTCTTGTATTCCTTTCGTATGTCCTGCGCGGGATTTCTTCAATTTGCTCCACAACCTGGAGATCCTCTACCTCTTCTTCATCACTTACCAAGCCTTCCCTCATGGCTATGGCTCTCTTTTTGTTGTTCATCTTATATTGGTAGGGTACTCAACTTTGCATTCTTCTATTTGTTTCCATGATCTGCTTGATCTAGTCTTCCTCCATCATGATTAGATTTAAGGCCTCCTCCTTGTTTCCTCTATCCATTTCTTCCTCCATTTCTATGTCTCTTGTCAGTGCTTCCTCCCTTCTCCCATGCACGCATGGAATTTTAGTTGTCTGAGGCCATTGTCATTACACCCTTGTTATATAGTAATATCTTAATGGAAGTATACAATGATCTGATATACCTACCTTGAGGTCCCTTCAAGAACTCTTGCTCTGTTGCGCTATAAGACTTCACAGTATCTACTGCAAATTATGTGATAAATCATGCAAAAATGTTGTCTAACCAGAAATATATTGCGCACATAAATTTATTGTCAACTTTTTGTAAGTGCGCGATCTCTGTAGGATTCCACTCTAGCTATCTTATCCGATTTATAGGGTGGTTTTCTTTCAACCTCAATATCCACTCCTGCAACACATGTGGGAAATCACAAAAAAATACTTCATAAAAATTGATGAATACGTACTTGTCTAGGTATTTGCGCATTGTTAACTTCAGGTTTCTGTTATATTTCTGCACAAACTCCAGCTCCTTTGTTTTCAACAAACTCTCGATTTTTTCCTTCGTTGGGTTCCATGGTCTCAACATCCCCTTTTATATTCTCATTCTTTTAACGTTTTTATCGCCAGATCTTATATTCTTTTTACGCTTCTTCAGCAAATCTTAATCACTCAATCCCATTTTGTTCCAACTGGCAATGGAACCATTTGTTGGTTTTATAACTACTTTTATCTTACCTTGTTTTCATAAGTCAACCCAAGTTTAGATTTAACAAGCTTCCAACAAAATCCCTCTAAAACTATTGGCCCTCATGGTAAACCAGAACGCAGCGCAATACACAAGGTGCACTGCGCGGTCTCACCCGAGATAGTTCTATGGGTGGTTGCAATACTCAGATGATTGAAGCCTAGGAATAAGTGGAGATTTGTAATATTCACTTGTGATCTTTATTTATTTAGTCTAAGGTCTTAATTACTCAATCACTCTTACTCATGCATGTGGAATATTAGATCTAACTAGTTCCTTCATTCATTTATCTAGCATTTAATCATTAACAACAATGGAGATGCATAACATTCAATCATATAACACGAGTTTTACCATGCTTCACCCCCTCCTAGGCTACGTCCACAAAGATTCGCCTCTCAACCTCTTTTATTATGTATTAGCAAGGTATCGCGTCGTGCGCGTTTACAATCTTGGATCCTGCAATATCAACATGCTTCCCAATCCCAATGAGGTTGACTAGATCGCACCAGGCTTCACATCCTATGATCTGACCCTCAGGATCGAGTTGCTTGACTCCTCTCTAGCTCACCAGCTTACAAAATGTTGCAGTTCTAGTCTTTCTCATTCTTCTCTCTGTATCTCTCTATCGATTCATCGGGGGGTCTCCCCTAGACCTCCTAAGTGCTAATTATACATACTCTTGGCTTTTCATCCATTACAATGTCATGAAAAAATCCTAACCCTAGTGTAGTTAGGTCTCCCTTGCATGCACGCCTCGCATGCTTCCCTCGCACATGTTGTTTTTTTCTTCCAGCTGCATTTTCATCCACTTCGTTCTTTTCTCTCCAAAAATGGTATTTTCCCCAAAATGAGCCTTCACCCAAAACCAATATTGATCCAAAAAGGATCCAGAGAAGGCTAAGAATAACTTAGAACTCACAGAGGCAACTTAGAACGCTCATAATGGCTCCAGCAAAAACAAAAAGGGAAAACATTCAAAGTTCCCAAAAATCAGTGAAAATGGCATGATCGTGAAGAGTGTATCGCAATCTTTCTAAAGGCGCAAATGGCTCGTCAAACAGAGTTATGGTTTGAAATATATCCGCGGTCAAAGTTGCGGTCAAACATGGCAAGTCAAGAGGGGGGCACATCATCATATGTACTATTGATGTCAACAGATGACATGGCAAGGTGACATCATCATGATGGATGTTAACATCATCATGCCACATGGCAGCACTGGAAGCTACCACATGTCACCCACCAATGGGATTTTCATGGGTCCATGTGGACCAATAGGAAAATGTCATGTGGCACCTCCAAGTGACACCACATGGCACCACCGAGGAAGCACCATGTGTCACATACAGATTGATGGGGTGATTGACATTAGAATATAGCTGGACTAATCAATAGGCACCACGTGGACCAATCATCAGGTGACATGTGGCATCCCTGAAACATCCAATAATAACCCATGAATAGATTTCAAAAAATAAAAAAGTGGCGGGTCCGCCCAAACTAACAGACTATGCCCATTTAGCAGCAGTTGGAAGGACCTCTAGCGACTCCGTTAAATTTTTAGGGAGTCCAATATATTGCCAATATATATGTTTTACCAACATACCAAAATGAAGTCTGTGGGGATCGGCCCTGGGACCTCCATCGATGCCTAAGCCTTAACAAATCCGCCCATAACCAATGTGTCATGGGTACTGCTTGGTACATACACAAATGTGCAATCCACCTAGAGTCAGAGAAGAGGAACAAATCATATGACCTACAGGCAAGGATTTCGAGATGATACATTCATCATTGGAGGTTGCAGAGGGCATGAAAATCGAGACCGAATTCTTCTTGGGCCTAGGAGTGCCAGAGTCGAATCGGAGTGTGGAGACAGTCATTTTTGGGTAATTCGATGCCACGAATTCAGTGGTGTTTTCTACTTTATGATCTAAGCATTATTTCTACAGCTTGATTTCAGACTAAGGTATATTTATGTATTTTCAAAATTCTTTTGTTGAGTTAATGGAAGATCCTACCCATTTGAGAGCATGACCCGGAGACGTAGTCCACCAGGGATGAACTCCGTTATCAAGTTTTTGTGTTCAGATCTGATACTTATGTCTCTTCATTTTTTATTTTTCCCTTCTTTAATGGTGCACTTTAATTTATGCTCATTTAATACAATTCTTTATAAGTCACAATGAAAAGATCTTGGATCATGTTGGTATCAGAGCAGTTATCTTTGACTTGAATTATTGAGTATGAATTATTACTAGGGCCAAGAATAAACAAGGTCAAGGAAATCTTAATACTTTTAATACTGAATTTGGTCGTGTATCCAGAAGGAAGAAAATGTCAGAAGAGGACAAGCGTGATGAACAGGAGAAAAAATTTCACATGGTCTTTTATCGCATGTCAGAAATGGTCGAGCGGATGTATGGAGATTACGAGAAGAGGATGAAGAAGAAAGGGAAGAAAAAGGAAGCACATGAATATGGTGATGCTTCAATAAACCAAGGGGTTGGAGGAGATCCTCCTAAGCCTATGTATTCACCTTCAAGTTCTAGTTCTTCTTCCTCTGAGCATTCTCATCATTCTCATAATTCTAGCCATAAATCCTCTTTTAAGAAACCATTATTAAATCTTGATGTAAAATTTTCTTTACCTATCTTTAATGGATATGCTAATCATGAAAAGATAGATATTTGGATCCGATAGGTTGAAGTGTACTGTCATGTCCATCATATTGATGAAGAGGAAGTTAAAGTGAAACTGGCTTCTCTTCAGTTGGAAGGCACCGCTCTCGTATGGTGGGAAAGAAAGCTTCAAGACAGAAGTAAGTGGTAATATTCTTTCCTCATGGTCAGAATTTAAATCAAGGATAAGGAAGCAATTTTATCCATTAGGGTATTTACATAAACCAATGATGGAATGGAAAACTTTAAGGCAAAGTAAAGGTCAAACTGTACAAATTTTGACAGAAGAATTTAGGAAGAAATATCTTGCATTGAACATTCCTTTGGATTCTTCTGAAACTTTAATGAAGTATATTGGCGCACTTCACAGTTATATTCGTCATACTTTTATATTGTTTAACCCCACTAGTCTTGACGAATTTTGGGTGCAAGCCACTCACCTTGAGAACAGGGGGAAACATGTTCAAGAAGATCCCACAAAGAAACCTTCCAATTTCCCACAAAAGACTTTTAAGAAGTTTAAAAGGARGGACAAGAAGACCRCCACRGTGATGAGAGAAGGAGGAAAACCATCTTTCACTCATTGCAAGAAGAGCGGTCATGATGAAGAACATTGTTGGAAWCTCAATCCAGAAAAGAAACYGAAACAGTTCGATGGAAAGGGGAAGACAARGACCATTGCTATAGTGCAGCAAGATCTTGGTTCTGATTCAAGAGATGAAGGAAAGATCAAAGCGATTGGAGTACAAGGTAAAGATTCTCTTCATGCTATTTCAAGTTCCAATGATGAATATCATGTTTATGAATGAAAGATGAATGAGTGATTTCATATAAGAGTTGTATCTAAACATACTAAGATAGATACATTATTTGATCTGGGTTCCCAAGTAAACTTAATCTCTGAAGCACTTGTCAAGAAAATGGGTCTTGAAATGAAACCACATCTGAAGCCTCATCCTCTTGGTTGGGTATGTGATAGAGCAAAACTTAATGTCACCAAACAATGTAGGATCAGATTTGTTATTGCTTCAAAATTGATTGATGAAGTGGATTTGGATGTTGTACCACTTGATATATGTGGCATAGTGTTGGGAAGTCCTTATCTTTATGATAAAAAAACAGTCTTCTTTCATCATGAGAACAAATACCACCTTACTAAAGGGGGAGTGGAATATATTTTTAGAGCTCACAGCATGAGGGTAAATACAACACTTGTTAGTGAAGGGTAAATGAAAATACTCATAAACACTAATAAGAGATATGTAATCATGGTCGTTAGAGAGAAAGATGTTGAGACATCCGACGCTTTCCAAGGGTGTGATCCATCTCATAAAAAAGAATTAATTGATATTGTTTCTAAGTATGATGATATTTTTCAGGAACCAGATGGATTACCTCTTAAGATGGAAATCCAACATGAGATACATCTTCAACATGATTCTCCTCTTCCTAATGTGGGCATGTATAGGATGTCAGTTGTGGAGATGACAGAGATCAAGAAGTAGATACATGGCTTATTGGATCAAGGGGTCATCAAACCCAGTTCATCTCCTTGTGGTTCTCTGGTCATGATGGTTCCAAAGAAAGATGACACATGGCAAATGTGTGTCGATTACCATGATTTAAATAAAATCAGGGTGAAAAATCGATACCCTCTTCCTCACATAGATGATTTACTTGATCAATTGAAGAATGTTGTCTATTTCACTAAGTTGGATTTCATAGTGGATATCATCAAATCAGAGTCGCAGAACAGGATGCATGGAAAACTGTCTTTAAAACCAAACATGGATTGTTTGAGTGGTTGGTTATGTTGTTTGGGATTTGTAATTCTCCGGCAACTTTCATGCGTGTGATGAATGATGTATTTAGGCCTTTCATAGATGACTTTGTGATTGTATATTTAGAAAACATTCTTTTTTTTTAAGGAACTTGGGATGAGCATGTGAGGCATGTAAATAAAGTATTGGATACTTTGCAAAGGGAAAAGTTGTATGTAAAATTGTCTAAATGGGAATTTGGCAAGACTTCACTTGTGTACTTAGGTCATATTGTAGGAGGAGGGCAATTGAAAATTGACCCTTCCAAAATTTATGTAATTGTAAATTGGCCTAAGCCAAAAAGTGTAACCGAAGTTTGAAGCTTCTTAGGTGCAGTCCAGTATTGGAGGAGATTCATTCCCAACTTCTCCTTTATATCATCTCCTTTGCATGCCTTAACTAGTGTGAAGAACACTTTTCAGTGGGAAAGAAAGCAACAAAAATCTTTCGACACTTTGAAGGGGAAGATCAGTACCGCACCAGTATTAGCATTGTTGAATCTTCAACAACCTTTTGATATCGAGACAGATGCTAGCAAATACGCCATGGGTGTAGTATTGATGCAATATCG
Source organism: Picea glauca (assembly GCA_000966675.3). NCBI lineage: Eukaryota > Viridiplantae > Streptophyta > Pinopsida > Pinales > Pinaceae > Picea > Picea glauca. Next base: position 27,509 of record JZKD02S1676831.1, read on the forward strand.
TAAGCCTATATGTTACCACTCTAAAACTTTTAACCAAGTTGTTGTTAACTATCCTACATATGATAAAGATTTGTATGCATTAGTCCAAAGCGTAAATAAATCGAAGCACTACTTGTTAGGGAAGGAAACATTCATACATACAGATCACCAACCCTTACAGTATCTTCAAGAACAGACCAAGTTGCAACAATCTCGACACTACAGGTGGATGGGTTTTATACAACAATTTTACTTGGTAATAAAGTACAAAAAGGGTACAAGTAACAAGGTAGTTTATATGCTTTCTAAACCTCCTATTGTTGCTTCTGTTATTTTGAAGAATACTTCTTTATCTCATGATATCTATACAAAACAATATGCCATCGATGAATATTTTAAAGAAGTATATGTGAAGCTAACCCTTGGTGCACAGGTAGAGAACTATTATCTACAGGGAAAACTCCTCTACCATCTTGGAAATCTATGTATTCCTACAAGTGAACGAGCCCATGTAATACGAGAAGATCATACTTCTCTTGTGTCTGGTCATTTTGGGGTAGGAAAAACTATTTCTCATTTGTAGAGGTTTTGTTATTGGCCTCAAATGAAAGCAATTGTAACTAAATATGTAAAGGGGTGTGTGGTGTGTTCTACTTGTAAACCCACTAATAGAAAATTGAGGGGGCTATACTCACCACTTCCTGTTCCATCCCATCCATGGGAAAGTGTCTCCATGGATTTTGTAGGGGGGTTACCAATGACCAAAGGGAGTCATGATTATTTTTATGTTGTAGTGGATAGGTTCAACAAAATGTGTATCTTGATGCCTTGTAAAAAGAAGATCATTGTTGAGCAGGCTGTTAATCTCTTCTTTCAGCATGTTTGGGTTCACTTTGGGTTACCCACATCCAACGTCTCAGATCGAGACACTCTATTCCTTGGGGACCTCTAGACTATATTGTGGAGAATGATGGACACCAAATTGAAGAGGAGCATTGTTTTCCATCCACGGACCGATGGACAAACAGAGGTGGTAAACCGAACAGTGGTACTTTTGCTTCGATGCTACTGCAACAAGTGTCCCAAGGTATGGGATGAAAAGTTACCCTATGTACATCATGCATACAACCGAGATTTACTTTCATCCACTCAAAGTTCACCTTTTGAGACATGTTTTGGATACCTACCAAAGGTTCCTTTGGACTTGATGTATGGGAGAGATGTTGATGTAAATGAAGAACAAACAAATTACAGAGCCCACAAGTTCATCCATAGGATTCAACAAATACACCAGGCAGTCAGGGAACAATTGGATAAAAGTCAAGAACAATATAAATCTCGGCATGAAAAGCACAGGGTTGATCATCAGTTCCAGGTTGGAGACTAGGTTTGGCTTCACATCAACAAGGAGAGATTGAATGGTGAAGGAAAGAAACTTAATCCCATTCGTTATGGACCCTTCACTATCTTGGAGAAAAGTGGTACCAATGTTTTTTCGTCTGGATCTTCCACCTTATATGCAGAATTACTCAGTTGTGAACGTTGAGAACTTGAAACTTTTTTAGCCTCCCATGATCATGGATCAAGATGAGGAAGTTTCAATACCATCAGTTGATGAGTTTTCACCTGAGTACTTGGATNGAGACATCCGACGCTTTCCAAGGGTGTGATCCATCTCATAAAAAAGAATTAATTGATATTGTTTCTAAGTATGATGATATTTTTCAGGAACCAGATGGATTACCTCTTAAGATGGAAATCCAACATGAGATACATCTTCAACATGATTCTCCTCTTCCTAATGTGGGCATGTATAGGATGTCAGTTGTGGAGATGACAGAGATCAAGAAGTAGATACATGGCTTATTGGATCAAGGGGTCATCAAACCCAGTTCATCTCCTTGTGGTTCTCTGGTCATGATGGTTCCAAAGAAAGATGACACATGGCAAATGTGTGTCGATTACCATGATTTAAATAAAATCAGGGTGAAAAATCGATACCCTCTTCCTCACATAGATGATTTACTTGATCAATTGAAGAATGTTGTCTATTTCACTAAGTTGGATTTCATAGTGGATATCATCAAATCAGAGTCGCAGAACAGGATGCATGGAAAACTGTCTTTAAAACCAAACATGGATTGTTTGAGTGGTTGGTTATGTTGTTTGGGATTTGTAATTCTCCGGCAACTTTCATGCGTGTGATGAATGATGTATTTAGGCCTTTCATAGATGACTTTGTGATTGTATATTTAGAAAACATTCTTTTTTTTTAAGGAACTTGGGATGAGCATGTGAGGCATGTAAATAAAGTATTGGATACTTTGCAAAGGGAAAAGTTGTATGTAAAATTGTCTAAATGGGAATTTGGGAAGACTTCACTTGTGTACTTAGGTCATATTGTAGGAGCAGGGCAATTGAAAATTGACCCTTCCAAAATTGATGTAATTGTAAATTGGCCTGAGCCAAAAAGTGTAACCGAAGTTTGAAGCTTCTTAGGTGCAGTCCAGTATTGGAGGAGATTCATTCCCAACTTCTCCTTTATATCATCTTCTTTGCATGCCTTAACTAGTGTGAAGAACACTTTTCAGTGGGAAAGAAAGAAACAAAAATCTTTCGACACTTTGAAGGGGAAGATCAGTACCGCACCAGTATTAGCATTGTTGAATCTTCAACAACCTTTTGATATCGAGACAAATGCTAGCAAATACACCATGGGTGTAGTATTGATCCAATATCGTAAGCCTATATGTTACCACTCTAAAACTTTTAACCAAGTTGTTGTTAACTATCCTACATATGATAAAGAGTTGTATGCATTAGTCCAAAGCGTAAATAAATGGAAGCACTACTTGTTAGGGAAGGAAACATTCATACATACAAATCACCAACCCTTACAGTATCTTCAAGAACTGACCAAGTTGCAACAATCTCGACACTACAGGTGGATGGGTTTTATACAACAATTTTACTTGGTAATAAAGTACAAAAAGGGTACAAGTAACAAGGTAGTTGATATGCTTTCTAGACCTCCTATTGTTGCTTCTGTTATTTTGAAGAATACTTATTTATCTCATGATATCTATACAAAACAATATGCCATCGATGAATATTTTAAAGAAGTATATGTGAAGCTAACCCTTGGTGCACAGGTAGAGAACTATTATCTACAGGGAAAACTC
>JZKD02S1676831.1:30679-43225 GCA_000966675.3 Picea glauca
GGGAGTGCCAAAGTCAGATTGGAGTGTGGAGACAATCATTTTTAGGTAATTCGACGCCACAAATTCAGTGGTGTCGTTTGTTTTCTGATCTAAGCATTATTTTTGCAGCTTGATTTCAAAATGAGGTATATTTATGTATTTTCCAAATTCTTTCGTTGAGATAATGAAAGAACCTACCCATTTAATAGCAGGACCCGGAGACGTAGTCCACCAGGGACGAACTCTGTTATCAATTTTTTGTGTTCATATCTGATGCTAATGTCTCTTCATTTTTTATTTTTCCCTTGCACTTTAATTTATGCTCATTTAATACAATTCTTTATAAGTCGCAATGAAAATATCATGGATCAAATATCACAATAAAAAGAGACCATGATATATGTGAGTGATAGGATAGACTAACCATGAACAACATCATTCACCATAATACGAAAGAGAATTACACAACTACCTGTCAGGCGCAACCATGAAGAGGGAACCATGTACCATCATAATCCACCACATCCATTGATCCAACATGTAGCATCACTAAGATCAACCAAAAGTGGACCATCTCCCAAAAAAAGGAGGTGTGTATCCCCATATGTCACACCTGAAACTCATGTCATGTGATGAGAATCATAATTTACCACTCATGTCAATATGAGGGGTAAAAACTAGCTCCAACTTGGGGACATGTACTCTTAGGAGAAGAGTGCATGAGAACCCCAAAAAATTTGATGTGCATGTGAGAAAGTCTCCAAGAAAGAAGAGTACAACTGTGTGGTAGGATGGTCTATGTCTCATCCCTACCATACCAAATTGTTTTACAAAATTGGCTTTACAATTAAAGAAGTGCATAAGCCAACAATGCCAATGTACATGAAAGAAAATTCTCATAATAGATAGCTTATTATTCTACTATAATGCTCTTCAAGAGATTATTTCTCCTATTCCTACTCTACATGAGAAAAAATGAAGAAGATAGATGTAATCATACAACTAATGGAGTCATCCTAGCTCTTTATTCACATCAATGTATCTTCCCTTGTGTTCAGTTATAAACCAAAATAAGGAGATGTCAACTACTAAATACATATGAATTGGACTATACATATCAATATGGATACAATAATAAATTGCATGATGGGCACGGTAGCCAATACAAGAATATGAAGAAAACCCAACACATTCCATGTAAATAAAAATGTTGTAGAGGTCTGATGTAAGGGCCAAAAAATGTATATGACAACTCCTCAACATTTTACAAAAAGTCTCCAAAGTGCCTCTCCAAAGGAAAATCTGCATGTAACTCATAACTCACACCTTCAAGCAAATGAGGTGTGGGCTGCTCCAATACTAATCGATCTTTATATAGGAAAGAAACTAAAGTATGAGTGCAAAATTCAGATTTAAATACAACTTCATGTTTGCAATCCAAGGTTTGTAGATCACATATATATAGTTGGAAATTGCTTTTACAAATCTGAACTTGAAACAATTGTTGTCCGAAGTAATTTCTAGGTTTAAACATACAATTTTTAGCTATAAGTTCACATGAAAATATACAAAAATTAGATAGCCTTAAAGACATGAAATTTCCAGCACTTTGTACACCCATAACTTGAAAATTTTCTGAATTAAAGTGCTGAAAAAAAAATTGTGATGTTAAGAGGAAAGCAAGGCTGAAAAATTACCCGGTCCCATTATATGTACAAGGTCCTATGTCCAAGATAAGGAAGTTGAGTGGTGTATTACATTACCCTTTCTCGGTGGAATTAGCGCCATCCTTTGTGCAACTTTATTTTAAGCTTGATATAGCAATATAGAGTACCACTTTACTCTTAAGCAACCGTGTTTGACCCAACCATTAACAAGAGCATTCTCATGCTTATCCATTTCCTCCTTCTCAGACCCAACCAATCTCAAGGATTTGTACCACATGCCATTTATTATCCACCCCAATTGTCTCAACAATCTATAAGGCCATAATTATGATGATTGAGTATCTTTCTTGTCAACTCTTATTGATGAAATTTAGACACCATGCCCTCTTTTTCATGTAACAAAATTATGGCATCAATCTCGTCTTATCTTGTTATTGTGCATTTTCAAAAGTAAGTATCATCATTATAAGGAAGATTGAAAGTTTCCATCAATACCTATATTTTCCTGTGTTGATTTTGTCTTCCTAGAAAGTTGTTCTTATTGGATACAATCAAGACAAGATTTATTTACTAGTCTGTCCTTCTCAGCTTGTTTGTAGCTAACTCCCAACCGACAAAGTATATTATTTTATTCCACCTTGGTGGTCCCTAACCAACTCAAGGCCTTCCTTGTTGTCTCCTAATCAATCAAGGATGTAAGTTAAACTTACCTAATCGCATTGTCTAGCTTCAAGTATTCCTTATTAGCTCCCAAACAATCAAGGGTACAACATTAGTATACTTGATACATTTGAACTGGCTTATATTTCACTTGTTTTCTCCCAATTAATCAAGGGTATGTGATTAATCTACCTAGCTAGCCTCAACTAACTTCAATGCTTGCTTGTTGGTTCTCAAGAAATTATGGAAGATAATGATATGCCTTGTTATCCCCAACCAATTCAAGGTCCTCTTTGTTATTTATAACTAGACTAAGGGATAATAATAATCCACCTTTCTAGGCCCAACTAGGTCAAGGTCCTCCTTGATGGCCAAAATCAAAACAAGGAAAAAAATCAATCATGTTGGCCTCAACCAGATCAAGGTCCTCCTTACTAGTGACTATTAGACCAAGGAAAAACGACCAATATTGATTTCCCTAATTAGATCAAGATCTTCATTATTAGCTACAACCAAACCAAGGAAAAATGATATCCCTTGCTAACCCCATCTAGATCAAGGTCCTCATTGTTGGTTGCAACAATACATAGGAAAAATAATCAACCTTGCTAGCCTTAACCAAATCAAGGTCCTCCTTATTGGATAAAACTATACAAATGAAAATTAATCAACATAGTTCACCCAAACTAGCTCAAGTTACTTTTTGGATGCAACTAGGAAAATGAAAAATAATCAATCTTGGTGGCTACAACTAAATCAAGATCCTCCTCACTAAATACAACCAGATTAAGGAAAAAGAATCAAGCTTGTTATCCCTAACCAAATAAAGTTACCCTTTGATGATTACACATAGACCAAGGAAGAGAAGTAATCTACTTGACTAGCCCCAACTAGATGAAGGTACTCTTCTTTGGCTACATCCAAACTAGGGAAAAACTATCAACCTTGTAGACCAAACTAGATTAAGCTAACTTATGAATATAACAAAGTTGCTTATGGAAAAAATATTTAAAATATCAATGAATTATAGTACATGTTCATGTGATGCCTTGTAAGGGTGGCCCAATGTACCTTCATAAATATAATAGGAATGAATGTCTTCTCACTCTTATTTGTACCTAGTTCAACAACCCACATCCCTCCACATTTGACAATATATAACAAAAGATGCACCTCAAAATAGACATGTAAAAATATATTTGTATGTTTATAACTCAATATATCCAATCCATGTATTCACACCCAAAAGATTTTTCTTATGAATGATTAACAATTGAAATATTCACATATACAAGTATAATTGTTACTTGTGAGAAATTCAAGTTTTTTCAAAGAGTTAGAGTGAGGGAAAATCCTTTATATTTTTATATGCATTAATAGGTGTTGAAGGCACATTGTGAATTTGATTCATGAGCACTTTGACAATCACAAAATTTTGGTACCATGATCATTTACCCAAACTTGCAATGTCCCTTTGCTTTCTCTCATGGTGTCCCTTGGTCTTGAAGTATACAAGGTGCCTTTCCTTTGTGTAGCACACTTGTTGATGAGGTGGAATGGCCCAACAATAATAAGGGGTACTCCCTGATGCAAAGTCCCAATTAGACTATGCATTTTTTGGTTTAGGAGACCCATCTGGATTCTGGCTCGGCTACCATTAATGGTTGGTGAGGGTGAATATGGATGGTTAGGCAATGTAAAGATGTAGATGAAGACTATATATGAAAATAAATATAATCTACTTCTATTCTATTATATGCTATCCTAGTTAGGAGCAAGCTATTGTAACCAAAAGAGTTGTATTTAAACTAAACTCTGGTAGAAGCTTCACTCAGATAGTTGTAATGAAGATGTTAAGTTAGAAACATATGCATGCAAAATATATAACCAGAAATTTCCAAACTATTTTATCCACATACATCGCAACTCATATGCTCGGGATATATAAAAGGTAAAGAGGAATAACAAAATTGTAGAAAATGATATAGATTGCATTAGATTAGTCTATAAGCAAACCTGTCCTTATAGCCCATGTGAAGAGCATACATCCCGCCTGAAATAGTTCATAGCAAAACATCAACACATGCAAGTTGTTCTCCCTTTGATAAAATTTTCCATGAGGGATTCTCAATATTCATTAACCAATTATTTTCTCCAAAACGATTTCTAGAGTGTATACAAAGATTGAAGAGCCTTTCAAAGTGGGTCTCTTCCCATATTTATATTATTTTTCCTAACTCCCTTGCAACTTCTTGTATCCCCCTCCAAAAAATTGTTACAAAAGGTGACCTTATAATGTTCTTGAAAATCCTTAGTTCGTCATGGTCCTCTACATCAGTGACGAAGTTCTATTTTTTGAAAATTTGATATACATCACCCCACCTGAGAACATCTTTCCCTTTTTCCAAGAATCCAAAGGTATCATTGTAAACTGCTACGAAAACATTTGGCTCATGTTCAATATGATGACCACTCCCCGAGGCCTTGGTGGCAAGTGCTTTCTTAGTTGTTTTCTTCCTCGAAGACATGTCTGAATGTACAAAGTAAAGATGAGATCAATGTAAAGACAAAATCATAATTGATACATATACATCCGGAAATAATTTTCCTAAGTATATTATAATCAATACCCAAGGAATAATTGGTGTTGATGTTGAGTGGTAGGTCATCATCTCAAGATGAAAGTATAATATATGGCATTGTTTAAGTCTTGGTTAAAACCAAAGAGGAAACCACCTTAAAACAAACGTTGAAAAAAATGAAAATGAAGCAGTTCTTACGAACTGCTTTTATGTCTATCAAAGGAGTTAATGCGAAGTGTTCTGGTAGGTGTGCTTGTGTATTGTAGGAATTAATGTTAATTACATCGGTGGATAACTTGATGTATTAGGGGATTTAAGGTGAAAAGCATCGGTGTATAACTTGATATATCGGGGGAGTTAAGGTGAAAAGAATTGGTGTACATCGGGCAAGTTGGTGGGATGGTGTTGGATGGATTTTGGTCTATGCATGGGTTGTAAGACCCCTAAGGTTTGGCTTAACTATGACCAACAAACCCTCAAGACACCAGCCCTTTTAGCATCACCTACTTGCAAAGATGAAGTATCGCCCGAGGTATCTATTGGGGCTGCAAGAACCAGGTTTTTGCAACAGTAAGGGAAAGGGAGGCAGATGCATGAATCATCGTCCCTTATTCTAGCTTATGGTGTGTTCTTGATTATTACGTATATTATCACAGTCAGACATGAACATTGCAACATAATAAATCCAGAGAATAACTCCATTCTGCGAAGTATAGCATCATTCATAAATGCACATAGACAAGTAAAGAACACAAGACACAATATCCTCTCTAAAATCTTTCTTTATTCATCTTCTTCCTTACTAATTGTCTATTACATTCATGATATTTTCATAATATTGATTCTCTTCTATGCACACTAATATCCCAATATCGTTACATATTTATACCCAAAATCCAAGGCTTAAACCCCTATTATCCCAAAATAGCTTATTACAATGCATGTCATGGCCAACTTCAGTTAACTGGTTGTTTTCCTTCGTCTACTTCTTGTTCTTTATACATCTTTTCTGATGTTCTTCTATTTCTATAAAGTTGCATTATCATCCTTTGTGCTTCCTTCTCTCGCTCGCTTGCTTTATCCTTTTGTTTTTGCGGTGTCTCCATCCTGTGTGTTATCCATCCTTTTGTGCCCTTTTTATCTTCAACACTCTTTCTTCCTTCTGCGTGATTTCTTCATACTTAGGTTTTTCTCCAAAATTACCTTCAAAATTGTTTGTCCAATAGGCCCCGAACACTCACTTGTAGCTCATCCCTAGCCACTCAGGCATGTTTCTTGTTCTTCCACTCTGCAATGAACTATTGTGCAGCAACCTTAGTCATTGCAACCTCTGGAAATGCTTTAGTTTCCTTTTGGATTGTTTATTGGGTCATATGTTACATGCCTCTAACTACTAGTCGAGCTTATTCCTTCAGGTTCTTATGCTTCTTCGCAATATGGCTTAGAGGATCATCCTTTTCCCTCTTGAAGACCTCTTCCCACCTGACGGTGATCGAAGTCCGGACAACAACATCAGGAGGCATGTTTCCGAGGGAGGCAACATTGCTTCTCATAGGAAAACTAATTGTTAAGCCTCCTCTTTCTGTAATCATATTCTCTGTTCTAATCCAGAGAAAGGATCGAGGTATATGTGAACACCATCTAGTTGACACTTCAAGCATCCTCTACTGCCAATTCTCTAGACTATCTTTTGAATCTGATGCGCGTGAATTGATACTTCTCCAACTTAGTGCACTATTTGTTGTTGGGTCAACATAATCCTCCATCCATGCAGTCAGATTATACAAGTTGTCCATGTCATTTCCTTTGGCTGACTCTATGTATCTCTTCCCTTCTGATGGGTACAAAGGTGCAGTCACTTTTAGATCCCCAACCTCGAAGATTAGCTCCCTCCTTTTCAAGTTAATAATTTCTGGATTATCGACTACCCATTCCAATCCCATTAAGGTTGGATATGGTTGACTATCGTCTACTATCTCAATAACTTCAAAGTATGCCATGTTGTGAACTCCATCTATGTTCACAGGTACTCCTGCTAGTCACCCAATCGAGACTATCTTGTGTTGATTCACGAGCCTTAACTGAACAGGGGACCATATTAGTTTGGGTTCTCCCATCATCTCCCACATCTTCTTAGCTAGTACATTCACATCAAATCCTAAGTCCAGAATAACATTATCCACATTGTACTCCCCAATATACACTTTGAACCTGAATTCTCCATTGGTGCGCTACCTGCGTTGTACCTAGTTTACCATTCTCTGTGTAACATGGATTTCTCATCCTTTTGTGCATTGATCAATTATGTCATATAAATTACCTAACGCACCTCTATCTTTAATTAATTTGACACAACTCTTTAAGAATTTAGTTAGTGTACTTACATGTGTCATTGGCTTCTCCAGTATTGCTTGATCTTCTATCCAAGGCAGTGTTGATGTTGATGCTTCCTCAGGAAGTCCAAGTATCTCTTTCCTAGATTTTTGATACGTCTCTTTCTCATGTTGTGGATCGAATGTTGGTATAGGCCCTACTGATTTCCTCACCCACTCCTCAGGTTGCTTCCCTTGGTCAATACCTATTCGAGCATCACTGCGCGTAACAACGACCAATGTTGGTACTTCATTGCGCCTTTCAACTTATATCATCTGCACATTTTGATTTTGATGTTGATTTAGGTTTGGGCTTCCTCTGGCCTGGGAATTTGTAAATAGTTGGGATAGTATTATGTTGCGTGATCTAGTGCTCTGCAATATGTGCATGTGGTACACGGGTTCAGGCAATCTCAAGCCAAATGTCTAGGTTAATTACAGTTATAACAAATAATCCATCCTCGTCCTCCTCTACCAAAATTCCCTATACCTCGGCCTCTGAAAAACTTTTCTCTATTCCCCTGATTAAAACCTCATTGAGTGTTATATTATGTGCCATTCCCATCCATGTCAGTATTCTCTTCCCGGATCATGTACATATCTGATGTGTGCTCCCTTAGTAGGTCGAACGAGTGACAGTCCTTCTCTTCATGCCCTACCGACTTGCAAAAATTACAAAATAAGTTCTTTGGAATACTCTGATATTTATGGAGTAATGGACACTCAGTGGGATGATGACCCCATTTCTTTCAGATCTCGCAGTATCCTCCTCCGGGTATGGTATTCGGCACTCCCACTTCCAAGTACTACGTGAATGTTGGGCATTCATCCTTGTGATGGACTTTTGTCCTACACTTTGTACACCAAATTTGTTCTCATTTTTCCCTTCCCTTGGTAAGATCATCCAGTTGAATTGTTAATGCAACCAATTACATCTGAACTTGTTCCATTCCCCCAGTATCTCATGTCGACGATAACTCTAGTTTCATTGTGATTTACATAGCCTTGGGCTGTAATGCAACCTTCTATTGAATTAGTGGTCTACAAATGTGGGGTAGCAATCCTACAATGAACCACTCTTGATGTTGTTGATATTGAATTTGGAAAGTCAGTCTCCCCATCACATCCTTAAAGAGTTGATCATAATCCCATACTGACTCTGTTTGTACATGTTTGATCTCTTTCAGTTCAGTGAATTAGTATGATTCTGACTTTGGATTTTTGAACTCCTTTAGTAGCTCTTGATTTATTTCTTCCAAATTCCTAGCCTTTCCAGTAGGCGTAATTCCTTGTAGATTCATATACCATACTAGTGCGCAGCCTCTAAATGTTGTTGCTAACTACACAATCTTCACTACTTCATCATGTATGTTTTTAGCAGCCCAAAGTGTCTCGCAAACAAACAAGTGTTGTTATGCATCCTCTAATTCTACTCCCTTGAATTCAAGAAGTCTAAACGTATTATCTACTCCCTCCATGTTGGTTTGTGTATTCCCTCCTCTTGGTGATCTTGGTAAACTATTATTTTGACTTTGTGCACTACTCCCACTATTTTGATTGTTACTATTATGTCCTCCTTGGATAACTACAATGGATTTTGACGAAGCTTCAAAGGTTATATCTGATTGTGGTGATGCACAAGGGGTCGTAGATTCAATGTAGGATCCTGTCTAAGTAGGACTTATCGGCTCTTATATTACTAGAATGGAATGACACCCCTCTTCTCCTCCTTCTATGTAGGGTATCTCTACGATTCAGACTTGTGCACAAGGTTCTTGTACTTCTGGATCATTGTGCAGCTCTTCTTTCCCAGCCCCAGTCTTTTTCCTTTTATACCTCCTTCCTCTACGCAACTCTCCAATTATGGTTCTCATACTTCTGGCTCATTGTGCAACTCTCCAAATCTTTAGTGTTGCAACACTAAACCTTCATGTCTTCTCTACCAACCTCTCTATCCACTTGGTCAAAATTTCTGGGAATTCACCAAAGAAAATTTCATGCAGATCCATGAACACATACTTTTGCATCCATTACTTGTCACTCATCTAAGGGTTCATGTTCTCTTGTCATGAAAACTCTCGTTCTTTTTTTTCTATCCATTCTATGATCTCTTTCTTAGTCGGCCTTCGAAACATTCCCTTAGTCGTAATTTCCCAGTTCCGGCAACAGAACCATTTATTGGATGGATTATGGTCTGCGCACGAGTTGTAAGACCCAAGGTTCGGTTTAACTATGACCAACAAACCCTCAAGACACTGGCCCTTTTAGCATCACCTGCTTATGCAGATGAAGTCTCACCTGAGGTATTTATTGGGGCTGCAAGAACCAAGTTTTTGCAGCGGCAAGGGAAAGGGAGGCGGATGTGTGAATCATTATCTCTTATTCTAGCTTATGTATGTTCTTGATTATTACCTAGATTATCACAATCATACATGAACATTTCAGCATAATCAATCTAGAAAATAACTCCATTCTGCGAAGTATAGCATCATTCATAAACGCACATAGACAAGTAAAGAACACAAGACACAATATCCTCTCTAAACTCTTTCTTTATTCATCTTCTTCCTTACTAACTGTTACATTCATGATATTTTAATAATATGATTATCTTCTACGCACACTAATCTCCCAATCTCGTTACATATTTATACCCAAAATCTAGGGCTTAAACCCCTATTATCCCAAAATAGCTTATTACAATGCATGGCATGGCTAGATTTAGTTAACTGGATGTTTGCCTTCTTCTACTTCTCGTTCTTTGTACATCTTTTTTGTTGTTCTTCTATTTCTAGAAAGTCACATTATCATCCTTTCGCTTCCTTATCTCACTCACGTTATTTATCCTTCTGACCGTGTGTTGTCTCTGTATTGTGCGCTATCCGTCCTTCTACGCCATTTTTATCTTCCACACATTTTATTCCTTCTGTGTGATTTCTTCATACTTAAGTTTTTCTCCAAAATTACATCTAAAACTGCTTGTCCAATAGGTCCCCAACACTCACTTGTGGCTCGTTCCGAGCCACTCAATCATGTTTCCTGTTCTTCCACTCTGCAATGAACTGTTGTGTGGCAACCTTAACTGTTGCAACCTCTATAACTACTCCAGTTACCTTTTGAACTGTTGCTTGGGTCATATGTTCCATGCCTGTGACTGCTAGTCAGGCTTATTCCTTCGGGTCCTTATGCTTCTTTGCAATATGCCTTAGAGGATCATCCTTTTCCCTCTTGAAGTCTTCTTCCTTCCTAATGTCGGTCGAAGTTCGAACAACGACATTAGGGGCGTGTTGTCGAGGGAGGAAACATTGTTTCTTAGAGGAAAAATAATTGATAAGCCTCCTCTTCCTATAATCATCATCTCTGTCGATAATCTAATAAGGTTGCTTGAGGCTGACACCATCCTCCTTTCCGCCTACACCCCTTGGAAAATTCTTCAGGTTCAATTTGGGCATCGTATACGAGGCCAATTACCGAGAAACCTCTCTTTTAGTGGGATCCTGATCTGTTTCTTTCTCTTTTACTTTCATGAAGTGTTCATAACCCCCGAACCTAATATTGACTTCGGTCTGGTCTTCGTGCAACTTTATGTAGGAAACGATGTGAGTCCCTACATTTGTTATGCACTCATCACATGAGTATTGGTCCCTAGATAGCTCTGGAACTACTTGTTCATCGATAACGTCCCGGTCCATAAACTTCAGGTTGGTAGGCTTTCCCAACATATCTCCTTCCCTACTTAGCCTCGAGGGGACTAGTGGTATTATTTTTTAATATTTCCCCATTTGTCTAGAGTGATCGCTTCCTTAATTGTTACCGTGTGTGTTCTCTGCTCGCTGTATCTCAACTCTGTTCTCGCTGGGTCTCTCTTATTTTCTCATAGTGGTATGCAAGGATGAGTTACACTTAATGATATTCTTATGATTTTGTGCTTTTGTTCCGACCATACATGTCCCATTATGTTTTAACTAACTCATCCCATCCACCACCGGAGTTGATAAGTTGTTCCATAATTACATCTTAATTACAAAATCCTTTGGGTGATTTCTCCCTCGTACTGCCAATATGTCGTGATTTTCGATTGATTTTCCTATCTAAGGCTTATACAGTGCTTTTATGACCTGTCACGTCGATCGTCCAACTATTTGCTCCATGCCTGACTGCAGGTAATGGTCTTTTTGTACCAACCTACACAGTGGTTCTTTATCCTTCCATATGTATACTGTGGAATCAGGTCTATCTATATCTTCTCTTTGAACTTAGTGCAGTGTTATCCTCGTCTGAGATGATCATCTTAGCTGCGCAAGTTTTGATACCTTGGGATTTCACACACTCTTTTTCCTTCTCCTATCACTACCTTTTCATTGTTTTTATTTCCTTTTTTCTACTTTTTATTTGGTTTTTCTTGTTTTTCTTGCTACTATGGTACACTTACTATAATACAAGGGTTTTGTGCAACACAAGTTACTGCGCAAGCGATCAGTTGTCTCTATAGAGTTTTAGCCAACTTCCATTTACCATTCCTTCTGAGATTTTTCCATCTAAGGTTTCCAACCATGTAGCACTAGTCTAAGTTATCTACCATATCACATACATACCTAACTAGTGTTGTGAAACTTCCCTGGGTGCTGCAGATTCTTACTGTCATAGACTAATACCAAATCTTCGACTTGAAATTTCTTGGACTTAATCTGTCGATCATGCCAGGATTTCTCTTTGGCTTTCTGCACCTATTGATGAAATTCTGCAATAAAATGATCCTCCTCAAGCTGATATGACTGCGCCAATCTATCCTCTATGGCACCTGCATCAGAGAGCTTAGTGATTATTACAATGCACATTTTAGGTAGAATGAACTCCATTGGCATCATTGCTTCTTTTCCATAGACCAACCAGAAGGGTTGGTTCCCTGTCAGCTTATTACTTGTAGTTTTTTATGCCCATAGTACCACAAGGATGCATAAGTCCCAATCATCTCTTCCAGCATTGCATTTTTTTGACAAAGCATTCTCTAAAATATTATTAAAAGCTTCCATTGTGCCATTAGCCTAAGGGTGATATGGTGTGTTTTTCTGATGATGAACCTAAAATTCCTTAGTTAATGTGGCAATGGTTATGTTCAGAAAGTGCGTACATTGATCACTAAGTAAGATGCGCAGACATCCAAACATGGTGATTACATTCTTGAATAGAAACTGCACAACAGTCTTTACAGTGCAACCAATAACTAGTTTTGCTTCCACCCACCTGGTTAAGTACTCTGTTGCAGTAATGATATATCATTATCCT
>JZKD02S1676831.1:70015-92039 GCA_000966675.3 Picea glauca
CAAACATGTCAAGCCACACGTTTTCTCCGAAGGTGATCTGGTTCTCCTTTACGAACAAGATCGGGATATGCTAGGAGCCGAAAAATTTGAAGCTATGTGGCGAGGTCCTTATATCGTCAGACAATTTTTGGAGAAAGGATCTTACGATTTGGTGGACTACGACGGTATCCCTTTGATTGAACCCAGAAATGGGTTGTACTTAAAGAATTACTATGCTTAAGATCATCTGTGCATGAGTGCTTGTATTTTATTGTATCATACTTTTTGTGTGTTACTTTAGTATGCTTTTTCATTATTTGGTCTCTGCCCTCTATCGCTTATCTTGCATGGTGCTTGGTTTCCAAATGTCGAACTCTTCGCTACCCCACATTGGCTTCATCGATTGCGCTAGTTGTAGTACTCAGAACCTTGCTTCTGCTGCATGGGCAATTTACGCACCTACAAATGAACTTATCAATCTACAAGGTGTGTGCCTTGGTCGTGTGACCAATAATATCACAGAATATAGCACCCTCATCGAATTGTTGATTGATGTTATTTATCTTTATATCCACCACCTGGTTATACGACTCGATTCGTAGCTAGTAGTACTACAGTTAAGTAATGTCTATGCTATCTGAAGTCCTACTTTATTACGGGTATATTTACGAATTCACCTCTTGGAATGTTATTTTGATTATATCGAATATCAGCACATTTCTAGATGTCTAAATACATTGACTGATGCCTTAGTTAACTATGTGTTAAATAGACATTTGGGACAATTATAAACCAATCACACATCACATGTATTATACAACACAAAATAAGTCGGTAGAAGTCGTATATATGTATATAACGATCAAAAATTTTTGACAAAAAAGTTTATGTCCAAAGATCAAAATATCAAAATACGAAGCCCATAGATTCTACAAAATAGCATCATGGATGATGCTCATGATAACACACAACTGCTCGGGATACCCTATGGAGCAGTCGACTGAGAGACTCAGACATGCCCATAGTATGGCACTGATAATGTCTCGGGATATCCCCAATAGCAATGTCTGGGACATCTGTAGTCAACCCATCTAAGTTTTGTTCCACTGCCTCGTAGTCCTCGACATCCCATCTCGCCACTGGAGACGCTTCTCCTCGCCTTTGTATGGGAGATGTTCCCGGAGGTCGATATGGCCCCACATCTGTGTCATCAAAAAGAAATTTTTTTATTAGTCCTTGGATAAACATAAAAACATTTCATATAATAAAATTTGCAAAAACATTAAAAAAGAACAAAATGTGTACTTCTCACCTAAGTCACCCCACTGAGCATCCTCAGGCAGGGCCAAATCTGGATCTCCTTAGAAATCCAAACCGGCATATGAGTAGTCATCGATCATCAGCATATGGGGCCTCAACCAGTCAAAAATGAATCATTATAATTGATTATAGGCCCTGCTACGTGTTGATCCATGAGGTTACACCACCTCATCATCCTCGGATCCTGTGGGCCCGGTAAACCCCAATCTACCTGTAGTCGCAACAGTGGGACCCTCTCGAGGAAGAATGACACCAAAAGTGACTCGTACCCAAACTGCTTCAAGTCACCCCTTCTGCACTTTGTCAATTGCCTCTTCATACTATGGAGAACCACGTCCAACCAGTTGAAAACCCGAGGCTCTGTGCACTCTATGGCATATTGTAAATAGCTCTGGAGAGCCATGTGTAGAGCCACACTCCCAGCCATGCATGCAATAGTAAACAAGATAGTCCGTAGGGTCAAATCTTGGACCCCCCAAATGGAAACCTTACCCTTGCTTCTCTCTACCTCAGGAACACAATATCGGTGAACATACTCGCTCATAGGAAGTCTGTCGCCTCTACCTCCGGTCAAAGTAGCATCGTATCCACGTCGTGACAACCCCGTCAGAAAATAGATATCCTCGATATCTATTGTTAGGGTGTGGAATCCGACGTGAAATAACTATTGATCCACGTCCCACATGTGGACCAGGTACTCTAACAATCTGATTTGGGCTCTCATGCCCAGGATCCTAAAAACTTTCAAGAGCCCACATTCCCGGAGGGCAGCGACTGTACCCGGGTCATTCCCGACAATGGCATCATCCTCCTCATGTTCTCTTTCCCTCCATTCCAACATCGTGATGGTCAACACCTGCAATGGAGCCATGAAAAGGAAGTCAACAACTTGTTTTAAACTCTTGCATGATCTTTTATTGAGCAAAACACACACACAAAATCCATTTTTCGGCCCTCGCAGGTGAACCTTTTGCACAGTGCGAGATTCTCGTAGGTGCACATTCATCATTTGAATCCGGGTTGGGAAATCTATTTGTCTCTCGTCCGACTTTCTACAAGGTCATATCTTGGGTCGTCCTTGAGTCAATGCTGCCAAGTCCTTTGTCATGTCATTCATATGTTCAAGAGAAGTTCAAACAAGCCCTCCATTGAGTCAGCCATCTACAGTTGTCCATTCTTACTATGTCATCCTTCTCGATTTATGTTTCAACTCATATTCATACTTTGATTCACCCTCAAAATCTGTTACTTATTTCGTGTCATTGATGGGGGATACATCAAGGCCCTCCTGTGATGAGTCATTTTCGATCGAATCCAACTTATTATCCAGGAATAAGACTTAGAAATCATTTAGTACCTTGGAACCTGCATGCTTTAATGGCACGTCCCTTCGCTTTCGACAGGGGTTTCACATCATTGACCCCTAATTGAGAGATTCCACCGAGTGTTTGAATTTAGCTCATTCATTCACATTCGTTTGAATTGTACTTCAGTACCTTGGGAGTCATTGACATCAATGGTGATTTCCCTCGCACTTGTTAACGGTTTTCATCAATGACCGGTAATCAAGTGGTTTCTACCATGTTCGACTTCAGCACATGTAATCACATGGCTAGATTTGTAATTTCAGGTGACAGGATTGAAGACCCTGGGTCTCATCTTTTTTATCCAAGCTACGATGGAGTATGTATGATTTGTATCGGCACATAGATCCACTTTGTATGCCGCGTGGCTATGTCTTAATTCAAGTCTTCTCACATAGATCAACAGTGTATTCCTAGTGGCTATGTAGCATTTTGACGACATGGATCCACGATGTATGATTGGTGGCCATGACCTATGTTTATGATTCCATTCATTTGTGATCTAAGCATGGGAATTCTTACCTCAGAACTGGTATTATATTCTGCAGATGCTTGGTTGTTTACAGGTTTTCGATTAGGTGCACTCCTTGTTTTTGACACACACGTTCATTTTACAAAGTATTTCGGCTGTCACAAGTTTTGGCCTCATACTTTGGGGGGGCATTCTATTACACATTATTTTGGTCACTCTGGTGATGTCTCTATAGTGGTGTATTCAGGCTCCCACAAGGACTTTTTACCTGAGAAAAGTGACTGTTGTCTTCTTCCAAAAAGGATATTTTTAAGATGAGTTCGCAGGCTGCCTATGTCATAGGGTGTGAAAATCCTCCATTCTCGCAGGAAACCCTATACTTGGAGTGCAAACAGTTCGTAGTCTTCTCTATAGGTAAGGTGCGAACCTATTTCAAAGCTTGGAAAAGAGAAGAAGTTACGAAGGTTCTAGAAGGGAATCTTCTAGAAAATGAGTTGGCATTCGCATGGTTGGCATCCTACTAACTTCCCAGATTTAGTGGGATCATCCTCGTCCATTTAACCCTCTCTCCTTATTCTATATATTGAAAGGTTTCTCCTGGAAAAGGTTAAGCAAGATTGAATGAATAATTGGTGAAAGAATTGTGTGAAGAACTCTGTTTGGAAAGAAGCTTGAAGACTCTATTTGGTCTATCAAGTTGTACTGGATCTTCTTCATGCAAATGTAGAGCAAGTGTGTGTGTTGGAACCAAGGGTCATTGAAAGGAAGCTTGCGACATCAAGGCAATCTGGTTGTATCTTCTACTTTCATTTAATACAATACAACGGCATGTCCCTTTCCCATAAAATCACTCTTATTTCATTGCATAACTCCTTGATCATATGCATAGGTTGACATTGAATATACTTTGTTATCTTCGCTTTGGTTGGTTTGTGTTGTCTTGGACCTAATTTCACAAGAGCACCGAAGTGAAGCAGGAACAACAAAGACCTAAGGAAGTGATATAAAGGTATGTCACTCATTCCTTCTCAGTGGTAGATTCAATGACTGCAACTTAGAGAAAGAGTCATGTCATGTCCTGTTTTGTTCTAGATCCAGGTGGATCTAGGGAGATCTGTTAGTGTCTGCACCTATTTATCTAGTAACAATGTTTTATGTGTTAACATGGCTTGCAAATAATTCTTGTAGGTTTTGATATCCTTGGCATATCTCTTACTGTTTGTGTCTTGCCGAGTTTTACTAGATTGTCAAAGTTTATATGACCCATCATTCTATGTCATAACCAACTTTCATTTATTTCTCCCATACAACATTTTTCTCCTTTGACTTCATTGAGAATGTATACATTGCTCAGGGTTATGTTTTCATTTTCCACTAATCCTCCCAAACCTGCTTTCCTTATCTCACATCCTTTAGAATGAAATCTGAGGTTCTAACCTTGATCACACATTTGACTGACACTTAGAAGATTTTGTTTTAACCCTTCAACATACAAGACATTTTGTGTTTTAGTCTTTCTGTTATCAAGATTAATAGTACCTTTTCCAACTATCCTTGCATAAGCATTATCCCCAAAGGTAATGTTGTCTCCTTTTTCTTCCTTCAGGGTGAGAAATTTGTTTTGATCCCTTGTCATGTGTTTTGAACATCCACTATCAATGTACAATTGACTTCCTTTGTCTTGAGCATACATTGCAAGTCCACATTCTTCCTTCATTGGTTCCTTTCGCTTCCTTTTCCACACCTTTGTGAATTATTCTCTATGTTTGGTAAGAACATATTCTTCCATGTTTTATTTAGGAGACTTTATTATGTTGCTTCAATATTCATGTGTTGTGTTCCAATAGTTATTTCACTTATAACATAAAATATTATAATCAAGTAGGGGAGAAAATGAATTGTAGTTTCTTTCAACAAACCCATGAGAACTCCTGGTTTTGTTGCTCACATAATCATTCTTTGAGGTCTTATAAGAACCTTTATTTATATCTCTCACATGATCACTTATTGCATAAGCTCCAAAATCTATTGTTTTATGACCAAAGTTATTGCAAGAAAAATAATAGGCAAGAAAGAGATTTTGGTTTCGGGTTGTGAAAGGCATTCTTGGTGGACCAACTCTTCTGAACTCATTCTTGTTGTTCTTGTGAGAAGAATCAGGTTTCTGTTGGTCATCATTTCCTTTCCTCTTGTTGATCTCGTTGTTGATGGAGTCTTTGATAATATTGGCATAGCTTTTAGGATTTTCTTCATTTTCTTTTTCTAATGGATTTTTGACCTTAGTGCTTGCATCTCCCTTGGGGGTATTTTGTTTTTCATCGTATCCAAGACATATCTTGATGAATGGTGACCTTTGTTGACTGAGAATATTATCCAATATTTCAGTACTCTTTCCAAACTTCAAGCTCCTACTCAACTGATCAATTGTTTTCTCTAGTTCCTTTCTTAAGGAAACAATTTCAGCCTCTAGCTTCTTGCAATTTTCTTCCTTTTCTTTAAGCTGGCTTCTCACCACTTCTTCTATCATTTTTTCCTCTTATAGTTGAGTTTTCAGGATGATAAATGTTTTTTTTGTTTCATCAATATCATGATTCTTCTTTTCATATTTTTTCAATTGCTCTTTGTGTTTTTATTCTTTCCCCTGAGTTTGTCTATTTCTTCTAAGGCACTAACCAGTCCTGCTTCAAGATTCACTTCCCCATCAATGTCTTCCTCTTACGAATATGATTTTTCTTTCTGATTGCATTCATTGTATATATTAGTAGACTTTGTATCCATGGCCATGAAGAGGAATCATTATTTGTCAATATAAAAAACGTATCCATCACTTTCTTCAGACAAGCTACTATCCTTTCTAGAGTAAAAACTCTTCTTCTTAGTATATTTTTATCTTTTGTGTTTATAGGGTTTGTTTTTATTGTTGTGTTTTTATTAATCATTATTGCCTTCATCATCACTATCTTCCCTTTTTTCATATGGAAAATTAGCATCAAAGTGTCCTAATCTACCACAATTAAAACATTTGAAGGTTAGTTTAGCTTTGTATTTGCCAAGTCCTCTTTTTAGATTTCTCACGAATTGTGCTTCTTCTATATATAATCCATGGCTAGAACAACCACAAGATTTTTGTCCTTTTGTATTCTTTGATGCTTGGAAAGTTGCTTCCTTTTGTGTTGGATTTTCTTTTTCTGTGCTCATTTCATATGCAGTGAGAATCCCATGAAATTCATCCATTGTTAATGAATCAAGATACTTCATTTCTTCAATGGTGGAAACTTTGGCATTAAATATTAAGGGGAGTGATCTTAACACATTTTGTACAAGCATCGGTTCTTAAACATTTTCACCAATTCCTCTGATGGTATTGAAAATTTCATAAACATGAAGAAGATAGGTTGCAACATTCTCATCTTTCATTTTCAGGCTCTCACACTGTCTTCTATGAGTTTGGAGCTTTTCCTTCTTAACCTTGTCATCACCTTCATAGATATTTTGAAGCTTGTCCCAAAATTCTTTTTTCGATCCACAATGCATCACCTTGACAAACTTTGATTCTGATAGACCACACAAGATGGAATTCGTGGATTTTGCATTATTTTCACTAGGCTTCTTTCCAGTCGCACTTATTGGTGGAGTTGTTGGGGTTGTATAACCAGTCACGACCGATTCCCAAATATAAAACCCAAGCCCCATTAGATATGTTCACATCCATATGCTCTAGAAGGCATAGTTTGTTCCATCAAACAATGAATCCATGTTTGTGGAGAAACCTTCTTGATTGACCGTGTGTGCTACCAAGATATACCTTCTAGTGGTTAGATTGTTTCCTAAAGAACCTACTCCGATACCAATTGTGTAACTTATGCTTATACTGAGAGAGTGCGTGAATCAATATAAGATACATTTTACTTCAAATGAGCATTCTTCAACCATTCATTAACTTTAAAACAATAAATTCATGTAGACTCAAATGATGGTACACATAGTTTAATTTGGAAACCCTTGTGGGAGAAAACCACAAAAATTATCTTTATAAATGTCTATAGGAAGCAACCTATTGTTACAAAGCTTGTAGGCACCAACCTACTAGAGACACCAATATCTTCAGCTGAGTGTCGACTCAGCAAGATATTGTGTAGGAACCAACCTACTAGAGACACTAATATCTTCAGCTGAGCACCAACTCAGCAAGATATTATGTAGGCACCAACCTAATGGAGACACCAATATCCTCAGTTGAGCACCAATTGAGTAAGACCTGTATAGGTACCAATATAAGATATTCATACACAGAGTACTTCTGACTTCACCTACATGTTTCAGACTTCATGCATTTCACATCATCATCATACCCTTAATTTTCATGCTCCAATGCCTCTCCTTTCTTCATACCCCAAACATGGCTTCAAACCCTAGTCAGATTTAGCCTCCATGCCCTGGTGAACCTTATAGCATCATTCCCAGAATATAATTACAGACTGCATCATCACAACCTCAAAACAACACACTTTGCAACATCATAGACCTTAGTCCTTCATAGTGCATCCTTAAAACTCCAAGAAAACTCCTCTTACACACCTTTAGACCCAAAAAGTACTCCCCAACTCCTCTTGTGCACCTCATATCTCTTTTGCGCACTTGCACTTGCCATCCTTGCTTGGGTTCTCTTCAAATGTGCACATTTATCCTATATTTATAGTTCTTTTGCATTCACTTGGGTTGACTTGTACTTTCTATCTGGGTCGGCTTGAAAAAATATTTCATCTCCTCATTCTTATGGAGCTAGAGGGAGTTCCATATATCGTTGGAAAGGTCTTCGAATACAATTTTCAACCATATATCCTATGCTCCCATTTGAGTTAGGTCGTCAAAGTAAAAATTCCTTCAAATATAGGGTATCCAAACTGAGGATCGAAAATCCAAAAACAATACTTCCAACAATCTCCATCTTGCAATCTTTATCTTGGACATTTGTAGTCTCCCCCTGTCTTTGACATCAATGACAACAATATTTCCAATAGTAATTTTTCCTATTTAACAAGCAATGAATCACTCTAACTTTGTGTCCAGAGGGTGATTTATTCACACAATGCGTTTTTAGAAGTTTCGATACCTTTGGAAAAGGCATTGATCTTCACACTTCACACAACAAAAGGGAGAAATTTGAGTACTCTAATCCTTCTAAAAATTAGACATATTGCACAATTGATTTTATGTTAGGTTTATAGTCTATTTCCTTGGATTTGATACGTTGGCCTCCATGTAAAAATACAATTGAAACCATGTATAATCTAAAGTTGTTCTCTATAACAACCACTAAAACCTCACTAATTATTCTTTCCAAAGGGTTTTAGATTTGCAATGGGGCTCTGGTGATTTTCTTCTAGAAGTCACATAATTGTAACCCTTTCTTTGATACCAATTTTATCATGCACATGTTAACATGATCAAATGAACTTTTTCAACTTCATAGGCTTACCCATGCCAATTAATTTTGACTATAATGCTTTGAAATTCACACAAGTGATCATTTGTGATGAGTAGAGGTTATAATAGTCATGATCAAGGATATAATGATGTCACAAATATTGTTATCACAATATTCTTTGTTTTTCCTCTTTACTTTCCATCCTTTCTACACTTGTACCATCATCCCTCTAAGTTAGATGGCATATGTTTTTAGGAACTCATCTATAATATTTCAATGCACAATCTCACCAATAACCATGTGCTCTATCATTATTTTATTGCCACTGGGACTTTGAAAGTATCTATCACCATATAAGAGACTCAACGAGAACCAATAACACCATTAGGATGGTGCTCATGGGCACCACTTATGTTTATGAAAATATCTCATTGCATACTAAATCATTATGATACTTGCTCATCTACATGAATGATGAACATCATTAACTGCCTTGGTATCCTTCTTCCTTCGTTGGTGTATCTCTTTGGTTCAAGAGGCACCTCAAACTTGGTAAGAGAAATATACTATTGTGCCTTTCATCACACAGATTTCCTCATTTCTAAACCATCCCTTGATTCTTGTCTTTCCTCTTGTGATTGACTATTGTGGATGCACAAGTTTTATTGAGTAATGAAGCAATCAGATAACAACTTATGTATCATAAACATGGAAAAGTTGATGATTATGATGCATGTTTATGCACATTGTAATTGTGAGACCATAAACAATCTTTCAAACATAATATCAATTTTCAAACCAATTGCATTTGATGATCATGTTAGTTTAGCATGAAATCCATTAAAGGAAAGATGAGCCCTCATTGTACCTTTACGTGCCTTGAGAGTGGGAATAGATAGAAAACATCCATATGCATAAAACAATACTAAACAAGGACATTTTTATACTTTCAATATCTTCCCCATTCATTAAAGTCCTTCATATGCAAATAATCAATGATCGAAAGTAGGAAGAAAACTAACCATTTATTGCTCAATTAGTCAAGGAAATTTTCATGAAACACAAGCTTGAATAAGGTGTGGGTTATAACCCATCTACTCTTCAATGCAAACCAATCCCTCAAGAGACAATTCATTAAAATTTACATTGTGTGTTCATAACCAAGGCATGCTCATGTTAATCACTAAGAGATAATGCAAGGACTTAAGGTCTTTTAGAAATGCATAGTCAAGAAAAAGGAACTATTCAACCATCGGACAAGGTGGAAGAATAAGCAAAGATCATCCCAATCATGAATAAAAAACTCAATGAAGTAACAAGAAACATAAGAAACCATGACATGCCAACCATGCAAATTTGAATTCACTTAGAGATATAAAAAGATTAAGTCGTGCAGGAAAAGAAATTAAAATAAAAGTAAGTACAATAGTCGATCATTCAGTAAGGAATCCTTGGCATTCATGTGCATTCCAAGTAAAAGGGTTAGATAGGAAAACCTAAGAAAGGACCTGAAATCATTTGGGAGCATTGATTGTGTACAAAACTTAAGACACAAGGTTAGGTCATGATCGATGAAGCTTTAAAAAACATTTGGGGTGCTCTGGGGTCTTAAGACAGGGGGTCATTTGAGGCCTCAACGACACCCAACCCCTTCTTTAATTATGTTGAGGGAATGGGGTTGTAATACCCCAAATTTCATCCTCAAATTAATAATGTATATTTGTGTATATGATGAATGGTCAAGGGCCAAGCAATGTAATACGTAAATATTGTACATTAATAATAAAAATGCATCACGGTGTTACAGAATAATTCTCCTGTGGACAGGTGAATTTTTCCTTAGAGTACAGACCCCTCTACCAAGACAGAAAACTACCTTTGGACACTACCATTCCTATAGATTAAGATTATCCATCGAAAAAGAGAGAATGAGGGATAGTATGATGTACCTCACTTTAGAAGTTTTTCCAATATTCTCCAATCTGTGAGTTCCAATCAGTACCTGCAAAGGATAACAAGAGACAAACAACTATCTCCTACTCTAATGGATAAGATAAAATCAATCTATCTATGAAAGATTAAAACAAGCATAGACAAGTACATGTAAACACATACTAGAAAGAAATAGGCCAAGTATATTGATGAGAAATTTAAAGAGATGCTTACAATCTTCAGAGGATGTTGCAACAGCCTCTCTAAGTCCTCCTCGTCCAACCCCTTGCTCGAAAGATCCATGATCATAATAACAATGCTTTGTTGATTATTTTCCTCCTTTGTTTACCATGAGAATGCCTCCATTTATAGGTTTTGAGAGGCTCAACCACCTTGGTTATATTTGGGATTAGTTGAGGATATGAATCCATCAGTTGTGATATCTACCTTATATGTAACCTGAGGGTTAGATTTGAACCAAACCAACTCAATCCATCCATAGTTGTATTTAGAGAAAAAGGGTATTTCTTCCAAGATTTGTTCAACTAATTCAGTGCTCCCTTACAATGGGCAACAAAGCACTACAACGCTCCCTGCTAGGTAGAAAAAGAGCACTAGCACTTCCTGTATATGAGCCGTCGAGCGTTGATCTTCCAAAAGTTTCCAAGATGACCAATTGTCATGGAAAAACACTTTGTTATGACTATCAAATGATGGGGATTCTTCTTCTAACATGTTTTAGGGGTTGTGTCAAGTGTTTTCATGGTGTCACTCACGATGTGACACTTACGTGACAAGAATGCAACACTTACGACACTTGTGACAAAAGTGTGATGTTTACGACACTTTCAACAATGAGAATGTAACATTATCAAAGTGAGGAATTTTGATGTGTAACGGATTTCCCCCCAGAGTGTGAAGTCAGAGAATGAAAGTTGATGGATGAAACACTTTGTAGATTCTTCGAACTAAGGGTATGGAGTCGGGGAACCTAGTAGAAGCTGCATACAACCATCAAACAATGTTAATATGTGTTATATTCCCGAGGCAGACATACCTATGCTCAGACTATAAATGACTCAAAGTATGGACGCCAATAAATACACTGTGGATCCATGATGATATTGACTAAGGGTATGGCCACCAAAGATATAATGTGGATCTATACTTCTATGACATGAATTGATCATAGCCACAAAAAATACACAGTGGAGCTACGAAATGATAAAACATAGCCACAAACCAATACAACATGGATCTATGTGACAACATAAGTATCATCATGCTCAAATAACTTCCTTTGTAGCCTGGGCAAAGCAGATATTAGAGTGAATGCTCACCCCAGGGTCTTCATCCCAATCTCAATGTGGTACGAATCTAGCCATGTGAATAGATGTTTTGATGTCAGACATGGTAGAAACCACTTGATTATCGTTCATTGAGGTAAACCATTAACAAGTGCGAGGGAAATCACCAGTGATGTCAATGACTCCCAAGGTACCCTAGTACAATCCATCGAATGTAAATAAATGAGATAAGGTCGAACATTTGTTGGTTGTGGAGCTTGATTATCTTCCTGACTCAAAGGTCTTGTGTTTTTTAGTTGTGTTTATACCCCATGAAGACTTTATACCCCATAAGTATGTACACTCTTCCACGTGGGGGAGTGCAGAGGGGGGTACCCCCTCTGCGGGGTCCAGGGGGGCTATCCCCCCAGTTGGGGGGTTCGGGGGCAAAGCCCCCAAAGGAAAAATTGCCTTGTAAAAGTATATTTTAATTTCATTGTAAATCTGGATCGGCATTATAAGGTCGCAGATCTAACGGTAGAAATTATGTTAGGGTTTTTTTCCCTAGAAGGCAACCCTCTTTTATAAGGGAAATGTATTGTGGCTATGTATGATGGTGAGTATTGTATTCTAAGAGAGGAGACTATGAGAGAAAGAAGAGGAAGTTACAATGGGTTTTGTTGTAGGTTGTATCCCTTAATTTGTTGGATAATAATAAAGGAAGTACCTGGCAATTTCTCTGGTGGACAAAGCCCACACTCGGTGAACCACGTAAATATGTGTCTCTCTTGTATTGTGTATCTTCTATGTTTTGTTTCCACATTTGTTTTATTTTATTGCTCTGCGGTCCTGTTTTTCTAACAACTAGTATCAGAGTGAAAGGTAACTCACAGGAAAAGAGGGTTCCTGGTTCAAGTGGGAGCAATGTCGGAAGATGGAAAGTTTAGGGTCAAGAAATTTAACAGGCAAAACTACCGGTTATGGAATATGTAGATGAAAGATTATTTATATCAGAAGGATCTATTCCTACCATTGGGCGGAGCAGCAAATAAGCCGACGGCCATGAAGGATGAAGAATGGGAGATTCTTGATAGAAAGGCTCTAGGAATGATATGGTTGAGCTTGGCAGCGTCGGTGGCTTTCAATATTTCGAAAGAAAAGACAAAGAAGGATCTGATGGACACGTTGGCTAAACTGTATGAAAAACCCTCGGCGTCCAATAAGGTATTTCTAATGAAGATATTATTTAATATGAAGATGTCAGAAGGTGGGTCTGTTGCAGATCATTTAAATGAATTTAATACGGTTATTAATCAACTAAGTTCCGTAAAAGTGGACTTTGATAATGAGATTAGGGCTCTTCTAATATTGTGCTCATTTCCAGAAAGATGGAACGGCTTGGTCATGGTTGTAAGTAACTATGTCTCTGGTTCAAATACTTTAAAATTTGATGATGTTGTTGGTGTTATCCTTAGTGAGGAAATGCGACGGAAAATCACAGGTGAGACATCAGGTAATGCGTTGNTTTAAAACAATAAATTCATGTAGACTCAAATGATGGTACACATAGTTTAATTTGGAAACCCTTGTGGGAGAAAACCACAAAAATTATCTTTATAAATGTCTATAGGAAGCAACCTATTGTTACAAAGCTTGTAGGCACCAACCTACTAGAGACACCAATATCTTCAGCTGAGTGTCGACTCAGCAAGATATTGTGTAGGAACCAACCTACTAGAGACACTAATATCTTCAGCTGAGCACCAACTCAGCAAGATATTATGTAGGCACCAACCTAATGGAGACACCAATATCCTCAGTTGAGCACCAATTGAGTAAGACCTGTATAGGTACCAATATAAGATATTCATACACAGAGTACTTCTGACTTCACCTACATGTTTCAGACTTCATGCATTTCACATCATCATCATACCCTTAATTTTCATGCTCCAATGCCTCTCCTTTCTTCATACCCCAAACATGGCTTCAAACCCTAGTCAGATTTAGCCTCCATGCCCTGGTGAACCTTATAGCATCATTCCCAGAATATAATTACAGACTGCATCATCACAACCTCAAAACAACACACTTTGCAACATCATAGACCTTAGTCCTTCATAGTGCATCCTTAAAACTCCAAGAAAACTCCTCTTACACACCTTTAGACCCAAAAAGTACTCCCCAACTCCTCTTGTGCACCTCATATCTCTTTTGCGCACTTGCACTTGCCATCCTTGCTTGGGTTCTCTTCAAATGTGCACATTTATCCTATATTTATAGTTCTTTTGCATTCACTTGGGTTGACTTGTACTTTCTATCTGGGTCGGCTTGAAAAAATATTTCATCTCCTCATTCTTATGGAGCTAGAGGGAGTTCCATATATCGTTGGAAAGGTCTTCGAATACAATTTTCAACCATATATCCTATGCTCCCATTTGAGTTAGGTCGTCAAAGTAAAAATTCCTTCAAATATAGGGTATCCAAACTGAGGATCGAAAATCCAAAAACAATACTTCCAACAATCTCCATCTTGCAATCTTTATCTTGGACATTTGTAGTCTCCCCCTGTCTTTGACATCAATGACAACAATATTTCCAATAGTAATTTTTCCTATTTAACAAGCAATGAATCACTCTAACTTTGTGTCCAGAGGGTGATTTATTCACACAATGCGTTTTTAGAAGTTTCGATACCTTTGGAAAAGGCATTGATCTTCACACTTCACACAACAAAAGGGAGAAATTTGAGTACTCTAATCCTTCTAAAAATTAGACATATTGCACAATTGATTTTATGTTAGGTTTATAGTCTATTTCCTTGGATTTGATACGTTGGCCTCCATGTAAAAATACAATTGAAACCATGTATAATCTAAAGTTGTTCTCTATAACAACCACTAAAACCTCACTAATTATTCTTTCCAAAGGGTTTTAGATTTGCAATGGGGCTCTGGTGATTTTCTTCTAGAAGTCACATAATTGTAACCCTTTCTTTGATACCAATTTTATCATGCACATGTTAACATGATCAAATGAACTTTTTCAACTTCATAGGCTTACCCATGCCAATTAATTTTGACTATAATGCTTTGAAATTCACACAAGTGATCATTTGTGATGAGTAGAGGTTATAATAGTCATGATCAAGGATATAATGATGTCACAAATATTGTTATCACAATATTCTTTGTTTTTCCTCTTTACTTTCCATCCTTTCTACACTTGTACCATCATCCCTCTAAGTTAGATGGCATATGTTTTTAGGAACTCATCTATAATATTTCAATGCACAATCTCACCAATAACCATGTGCTCTATCATTATTTTATTGCCACTGGGACTTTGAAAGTATCTATCACCATATAAGAGACTCAACGAGAACCAATAACACCATTAGGATGGTGCTCATGGGCACCACTTATGTTTATGAAAATATCTCATTGCATACTAAATCATTATGATACTTGCTCATCTACATGAATGATGAACATCATTAACTGCCTTGGTATCCTTCTTCCTTCGTTGGTGTATCTCTTTGGTTCAAGAGGCACCTCAAACTTGGTAAGAGAAATATACTATTGTGCCTTTCATCACACAGATTTCCTCATTTCTAAACCATCCCTTGATTCTTGTCTTTCCTCTTGTGATTGACTATTGTGGATGCACAAGTTTTATTGAGTAATGAAGCAATCAGATAACAACTTATGTATCATAAACATGGAAAAGTTGATGATTATGATGCATGTTTATGCACATTGTAATTGTGAGACCATAAACAATCTTTCAAACATAATATCAATTTTCAAACCAATTGCATTTGATGATCATGTTAGTTTAGCATGAAATCCATTAAAGGAAAGATGAGCCCTCATTGTACCTTTACGTGCCTTGAGAGTGGGAATAGATAGAAAACATCCATATGCATAAAACAATACTAAACAAGGACATTTTTATACTTTCAATATCTTCCCCATTCATTAAAGTCCTTCATATGCAAATAATCAATGATCGAAAGTAGGAAGAAAACTAACCATTTATTGCTCAATTAGTCAAGGAAATTTTCATGAAACACAAGCTTGAATAAGGTGTGGGTTATAACCCATCTACTCTTCAATGCAAACCAATCCCTCAAGAGACAATTCATTAAAATTTACATTGTGTGTTCATAACCAAGGCATGCTCATGTTAATCACTAAGAGATAATGCAAGGACTTAAGGTCTTTTAGAAATGCATAGTCAAGAAAAAGGAACTATTCAACCATCGGACAAGGTGGAAGAATAAGCAAAGATCATCCCAATCATGAATAAAAAACTCAATGAAGTAACAAGAAACATAAGAAACCATGACATGCCAACCATGCAAATTTGAATTCACTTAGAGATATAAAAAGATTAAGTCGTGCAGGAAAAGAAATTAAAATAAAAGTAAGTACAATAGTCGATCATTCAGTAAGGAATCCTTGGCATTCATGTGCATTCCAAGTAAAAGGGTTAGATAGGAAAACCTAAGAAAGGACCTGAAATCATTTGGGAGCATTGATTGTGTACAAAACTTAAGACACAAGGTTAGGTCATGATCGATGAAGCTTTAAAAAACATTTGGGGTGCTCTGGGGTCTTAAGACAGGGGGTCATTTGAGGCCTCAACGACACCCAACCCCTTCTTTAATTATGTTGAGGGAATGGGGTTGTAATACCCCAAATTTCATCCTCAAATTAATAATGTATATTTGTGTATATGATGAATGGTCAAGGGCCAAGCAATGTAATACGTAAATATTGTACATTAATAATAAAAATGCATCACGGTGTTACAGAATAATTCTCCTGTGGACAGGTGAATTTTTCCTTAGAGTACAGACCCCTCTACCAAGACAGAAAACTACCTTTGGACACTACCATTCCTATAGATTAAGATTATCCATCGAAAAAGAGAGAATGAGGGATAGTATGATGTACCTCACTTTAGAAGTTTTTCCAATATTCTCCAATCTGTGAGTTCCAATCAGTACCTGCAAAGGATAACAAGAGACAAACAACTATCTCCTACTCTAATGGATAAGATAAAATCAATCTATCTATGAAAGATTAAAACAAGCATAGACAAGTACATGTAAACACATACTAGAAAGAAATAGGCCAAGTATATTGATGAGAAATTTAAAGAGATGCTTACAATCTTCAGAGGATGTTGCAACAGCCTCTCTAAGTCCTCCTCGTCCAACCCCTTGCTCGAAAGATCCATGATCATAATAACAATGCTTTGTTGATTATTTTCCTCCTTTGTTTACCATGAGAATGCCTCCATTTATAGGTTTTGAGAGGCTCAACCACCTTGGTTATATTTGGGATTAGTTGAGGATATGAATCCATCAGTTGTGATATCTACCTTATATGTAACCTGAGGGTTAGATTTGAACCAAACCAACTCAATCCATCCATAGTTGTATTTAGAGAAAAAGGGTATTTCTTCCAAGATTTGTTCAACTAATTCAGTGCTCCCTTACAATGGGCAACAAAGCACTACAACGCTCCCTGCTAGGTAGAAAAAGAGCACTAGCACTTCCTGTATATGAGCCGTCGAGCGTTGATCTTCCAAAAGTTTCCAAGATGACCAATTGTCATGGAAAAACACTTTGTTATGACTATCAAATGATGGGGATTCTTCTTCTAACATGTTTTAGGGGTTGTGTCAAGTGTTTTCATGGTGTCACTCACGATGTGACACTTACGTGACAAGAATGCAACACTTACGACACTTGTGACAAAAGTGTGATGTTTACGACACTTTCAACAATGAGAATGTAACATTATCAAAGTGAGGAATTTTGATGTGTAACGGATTTCCCCCCAGAGTGTGAAGTCAGAGAATGAAAGTTGATGGATGAAACACTTTGTAGATTCTTCGAACTAAGGGTATGGAGTCGGGGAACCTAGTAGAAGCTGCATACAACCATCAAACAATGTTAATATGTGTTATATTCCCGAGGCAGACATACCTATGCTCAGACTATAAATGACTCAAAGTATGGACGCCAATAAATACACTGTGGATCCATGATGATATTGACTAAGGGTATGGCCACCAAAGATATAATGTGGATCTATACTTCTATGACATGAATTGATCATAGCCACAAAAAATACACAGTGGAGCTACGAAATGATAAAACATAGCCACAAACCAATACAACATGGATCTATGTGACAACATAAGTATCATCATGCTCAAATAACTTCCTTTGTAGCCTGGGCAAAGCAGATATTAGAGTGAATGCTCACCCCAGGGTCTTCATCCCAATCTCAATGTGGTACGAATCTAGCCATGTGAATAGATGTTTTGATGTCAGACATGGTAGAAACCACTTGATTATCGTTCATTGAGGTAAACCATTAACAAGTGCGAGGGAAATCACCAGTGATGTCAATGACTCCCAAGGTACCCTAGTACAATCCATCGAATGTAAATAAATGAGATAAGGTCGAACATTTGTTGGTTGTGGAGCTTGATTATCTTCCTGACTCAAAGGTCTTGTGTTTTTTAGTTGTGTTTATACCCCATGAAGACTTTATACCCCATAAGTATGTACACTCTTCCACGTGGGGGAGTGCAGAGGGGGGTACCCCCTCTGCGGGGTCCAGGGGGGCTATCCCCCCAGTTGGGGGGTTCGGGGGCAAAGCCCCCAAAGGAAAAATTGCCTTGTAAAAGTATATTTTAATTTCATTGTAAATCTGGATCGGCATTATAAGGTCGCAGATCTAACGGTAGAAATTATGTTAGGGTTTTTTTCCCTAGAAGGCAACCCTCTTTTATAAGGGAAATGTATTGTGGCTATGTATGATGGTGAGTATTGTATTCTAAGAGAGGAGACTATGAGAGAAAGAAGAGGAAGTTACAATGGGTTTTGTTGTAGGTTGTATCCCTTAATTTGTTGGATAATAATAAAGGAAGTACCTGGCAATTTCTCTGGTGGACAAAGCCCACACTCAGTGAACCACGTAAATATGTGTCTCTCTTGTATTGTGTATCTTCTATGTTTTGTTTCCACATTTGTTTTATTTTATTGCTCTGCGGTCTTGTTTTTCTAACAACTAGTATCATAGTGAAAGGTAACTCACAGGAAAAGAGGGTTCCTGGTTCAAGTGGGAGCAATGTCGGAAGATGGAAAGTTTAGGGTCAAGAAATTTAACGGGAAAAACTACCGGTTATGGAAGATGTAGATGAAAGATTATTTATATCAGAAGGATCTATTCCTACCATTGGGCGGAGCAGCAAAGAAGCCGACGGCCATGAAGGATAAAGAATGGGAGATTCTTGATAGAAAGGCTCTAGGAATGATATGGTTGAGCTTGGCAGCGTCGGTGGCTTTCAATATTTCGAAAGAAAAGACAAAGAAGGATCTGATGGACGCGTTGGCTAAACTGTATGAAAAACCCTCGGCGTCCAATAAGGTATTTCTAATGAAGATATTATTTAATATGAAGATGTCAGAAGGTGGGTCTGTTGTATATCATTTAAATGAATTTAATATGGTTATTAATCAACTAAGTTCCGTAAAAGTGGACTTTGATGATGAGGTTAGGGCTCTTCTAATATTGTGCTCATTTCCAGAAAGATGGAACGGCTTGGTCATGGTTGTAAGTAACTCTGTCTCTGGTTCAAATACTTTAAAATTTGATGATGTTGTTGGTGTTATCCTTAGTGAGGAAATGCGACGGAAAANAGCATATACAGTTGAGGTACCACTTCATATGATCCGCCTTGGAAGATGGACATTTGAAGTTGGAAAAGATACACACTAGCCAAAATCCTGCAAATATGTTAACAAAGGGAGTAACTAGAGAGAAAATGAGTTTCTGCTCAGTTTCAGTTGGTCTTCAAGAATGAAGATGAAGATGATAAATTTTCCAGGTCCAAGAAGGTTCAGAGTACAGCATATACAGTAGCGGTGGAGTTGTTGAGATCAGTCTCCAAGTGGGAGATTGTTGGTTGTGGAGCCTGATTATCTTCCTGACTCAGAGGTCTTATGTTTTTCAGCCGTGTTTATACCCCATGAAGACTTTACACCCCAGAAGTTTGTACACTCCTCCACACGAGGGAGTGCAGAGGGGGGGGTACCCCCTCAGCGAGGTCCAAGGGGCCTATCCCCCTGGCTGGGGGGTTCGAGGGCAACGTCCCTCGATGGAGGTTCGGGGGAAAACCCCCCGAAGGAAAAAATTGCCTTGTAAAAGTATATTGTAGTTTCAATGTAAATCTGGACCGTTCATTATAAGGTCGCAGATATAATGGTAGAAATTATGTTAGGGTTTTTTTCCCTAGAAGGAAACCCTCTTTTATGAGGGAAATGTATTGCGTCTTTGTATGATGGTGAGTATTGTATTCTGAGAGAGGAGACTTTGAGAGAAAGAAGAGGAAGTTACAACGGGTATTGTTGTAGGTTGTATCCCTTAATCTGTTGGATAATAATAAAGGAAGGACCTAGCAATTTCTCTAGTGGACTTAGCCCACACTGGGTGAACCACGTAAATCTGTGTCTCTCTTGTATTGTATATCTTTTGTGTTTTGTTTCCGCATTTGTTTTATTTTATTGCTCCGCGGTCCTATTTTTCTAACAACATTTGCGGAATCACCCAATCAAAGATCAATGATGTAAACCATTGTTGGAAGTGAGGAGGCTTTCCATTGAGGCATGCATGTCCCAAGGTACTAACTGGTTTCTAAGTCTAATTCTCGGATGATGTGTTAAAGTCGATAGGAAAAGACTCATCGAAAGAGGGCCTTGATGTATCCCCCATCATCGACACAAAACTGACACAGGAAAGTGATAAGATATAGCAGATGAACACAGACTGACACGGGTATGGAAACTAGTAATTTTGTAGATGGTTGACTCTCGACGTAGAAACTTCCCTTGAACATTGAGGCACGACATGAGACTTGGCAGCATAAACGCAGAGTGGACCAAAACATAATGCAGCGAGTGCCGAGGAATTATTTGCATGGTTCGAAGGACTGGAAAGACTCATAGGATTGATTCAATGCATAAGTTTAGTGGATTATCCAAGTGTTCAGTGTGGAGGTTAAAACAAGTGTCGTGTTCAAGGGCGACTGCAAGAGTTGTTTACATAAGTTTTCAAGAAACTTGGTCCACTTCCTTCAATTTTTTACCCCATCCAAATAGATGAGTACCTCTTTTTAGTTTAACGAGCTCGAGGAGGATAACACATGCTCGATATAACTCACCTTCGGTAATGTAATGTCCCCCACCTCTTAGAGAGGTGATATGGAGACTCAGTGGCCTGGGCACCCCCACTAGGTCATAGTCTTACACTGAAGGGGGAAGTCAAGGAGGCTAAAGTTATATTTTTAAGTTGACTTAAGAAAGGAAAAGGGATTAAGGGTAAAAGATAACTCAATAGAAGAATACAAGATTAACCCTGGGAGTTAACCTAACTCAACAGAGAATTCGAAGGAAAAAGTATAAGTAAGAGGTCGGGGTGCACCTATTAGGCATTCTGGTTTTGGATTAGCATTTGTTATTGCTCTTGAGCATTTAGTTTGGGGGTTTTGTTGTACAAACCCTTGTGAGCAACTCAGTGGTGAAATATCCACTCACCTTGTTCCGCAACTTGGTCTCGGGGATTAAAGACTCCTCCACACCATTCTAGTCTTAGCCCATCTCCATCTAGTGCTTTAGAAGGTAGCATGCCATATTGTTCTTGTGCTTCCAGCAAGGACGCACCATCATCTAGAGGGAGGTTCGATCCAACTTATCCTGAGGGCCTGGGGCCATTCCGACAATTGGGTTTTGTTTGTAGGGGCAGTACCATCAGTTTGAGGGATTTTCTAGAGGGTTATCATCATTCTACATTTGTCTACAAAGTGGGACATCTTGGAGCCATAGGGGACGTCATGTGATTCAGTAAAACTCAGATCTAGGGAGATCTGCTTGAGATCTGAGTCCAAAACTTCTCCCACGATATTCTCATAGCCCGATCTATATTTTTGGAGAGTTTCAAAGCATTTGGAGACCTCCTTCATCAGGGTCGAACCAGCTAGGGTTTCAATCATCCAGTGGGGCGCACCATTCAGTGGAGGAATTCAGATCTATAGGATTTGAGAGTGGTTTTGGGAATTTGGACATCTGGGTTGTCCTTACAGTTGTGTGATCTATCATTTGGCATATTTCTCGATATGATTGGACACTTTTGGTAGCAGGGCCGAATTATTGAGGGTTTCA